>JAXGGA010002334.1:0-124793 GCA_038373865.1 Uloborus plumipes | reverse complement strand
CTTTTATTTATTTTTTGTAGCATTTGATAATATTTTCTTTGTAAAAAAAACTGCTTCACAGAGAAAAATATTATAATTTGTTTCTTAATCAGAACTAATAAAAACTTATATTTATGCATTACTTGCAATAAATTTACATTGCTTTTTTATGATTAGATCCCTTTAACCTTAATTCATTTTTGGACAGTTTAATACACTTTCAGGCACTTTTGAACTTTTTTGGACAGTGAAAACCTACATGTCCAGTCACAAAAACTAGTTTTAGACGTGCAAAATCTCAATCCTGCTTCACCGCAATAGCAGAACTTTTTTCAGTCATCCACGACGCAGATCAAAAAAAAAAAAATTGCCGGCGAAATAAAGCCGATATTTGTTAAATCGTAAAATCTGAATTAGGCATGGGCGATAATCATTGCTTAAAACGAGATGACTATTAATAGTACATGCCACAGAAGGATAACATACCAAAAAATACGATACAAAATTTCATTAGCTGAAACATAAGATTTTTTTTTTGTTTCCCTACAAAGAAATAGCATGCAGAATTTTTCAAGAATATGTTACGTTTTGTGTGCAGCATCGCATTTTTCCTGTTACCGCGTGCAAAGCTATCAAATTCTTTTAGTAGAGTTACATAACGAGGAAAATCGCAGCAGTTCCGAATCAATTAAAATCTCTTTGATATTACTACTTAATAGTAAAATGCAGTTAAGAATAAAAGTCAAAGAACTATGTGCACTACTACATAGTTAGGGCTAAGCCTATAGCTTATATCTTTAGCAGTAAAATAGACACGTTAAAAGCTATATATTGAAATATGTAACTGCATAACCTGATAACTATAACTTACATACTAATACGTAATTAATTATTGCCAATTGAGAACATTTACGTGTGACGGCTGCTAAATTACTTTGGCATGTACAGTTCTCATTCTTTTCGAGACAAGACAACTGCGCAATTAAAAGCGAAAAATGAACGATGACAAATAGCAAAGATTTAAAATTATATCTGCTGAACTAGTCGTTTATCTATCTATATATCTAGCTATCTATCTATCGATATATACTGTCGGGCCCGCTTAAACGAATACTGTCGGTTCCAAGAAATATTATTCGATTAAACGGGGTATTCGATTAAGCGGGGATCTTTACCATTACGTCTATGGCATCGGTTCCGAGATATTTTATTCGTATAAGCGGGGTATTCGTTTATCCGTTACCCGATTAAGTGGGGACGACAGTATGTACATATATGAGTGTGTGTCTTTGTGTGTGCGTTTGTATGTGGGATTTTGTGCGTGTGCGTACATACACGAATATGCATAAATATATGCAGTTAATTTAAGCCCATTAAACTCACTGTAGTTAATTTGATGAAAATGAAAATTAAAACTGAAAGGAAGAGTTAAAATTCTAACGTTTTTTACAAAAAAAAAAAAAAAATCTAGTTTACTGCAGATACTTATCTTATTTCCCTTTTTATACCCAAAGTAAGCATATCAATCAAAGTCTTAAGAAACGTTCTTGCATCACTATTTTATCTTCTGGACCATTAAACTTAAATTATTTTATCAGGTGCTTCCAACTACTGAAATTTAAAAAAACATATTCAAGCTAAAACATCATTAATTTTACTCTGTTGAGAAACTCGTGAAGAGTAAACTGCGAATTGTCTGAACTGTTTTCAAGTCGAGTTAGTAAAAAAAATATGCAAATTTGTTTTTTGGAAGAAAGGTTTCCTAGGCTATGTTTACTGAAAACGATGAGCGGAAACAAATGTAATCAAATTATTAATTAAAAATTTTACTAAATTTTTAGGATCCCACGTGAGAGGGACATTAAGCAATTCAAGTCAATTGAAAACATAATGAATACTTACGTTTTACAGCGAAAGGAGTATAGCTATTAATCCCTAAATTTAACAGAGTTATAGCAAGGCTTCACTAGATAGCGTTTTATACAGGCTGTATCATTACTCAAAACATCAATGGTGAAGATTTGCCCGCTAGAGATCTCTGAACGATCTCCACCCAAATGTTTATGATTACATATTGTTAGGCATATTGTTTTTTCTGGCTGTTAAAAAAGTGATGTTTCGTCCTATGTTTTAAGGGTTAAAAAATATTGAAATCTAGGTTAACTGAAGTGGACGTACAGAGTGAACTGATGCCGAAGGAGCCTTATTAGTACTGCTTTTTAGGTGAATTAAATTCCCTTTTCAGGTAAAGTTGGTCGCAACTCATGATTCAGTCATACGACATTCATTCATTTGTTTACTTTTTTCGAATTAGAAACATATAGCAATGGCGTTCAATTTTGACATCTCTGCATTAACCCAACAATGCCTAGCGTCCCTTTTTAGGGACGGTCCAAAAAAGGGTCTGAATTTCCCCAAAATGAACATTTCAACCAAATAATAGTGTTCAATTAATACCTTGGTATTGTTTCAATTCGTTATTAACAGATTGCAGCACATAACCATTGTAAAGTGTGTTCTGTAGCAGTTTTAACATGACCTTTATCAAACATTTCATCGTTCACAATCCCAAGAAAAAAAGCTAAGTTTTCAAAGTTATTCCTAGCTTCTCAGTTTATGTTAATTGCTAATTTCTTATAAAATGTCTATTTAAATATTATAACGTAGGCAGAAAAAAATTGAGTGAAAAAAGTATATACCCTCTGGGTCTATCGTAACTTTTAAGAGACGATTCTTCTTTCTTATTATTCACACTTCTCACTTCTTCTAAAAAAAAATATTTTTTACATGATATTTTTTTTATTATTTTTCCTGTCCATTAAACACTGTTTGCAACCAATATACAAAATATCTTTGGAAAGAAAAAGTCAGGCATTAATGGGTTAATAAAATATACGCTTAAAAAAAGCCGATTAATAAAAAATGTAGCAATGAAATAATATTGTTCTATTTACTACTTTGTTTCATTATTGTTGCTCACACGATCTCAATTGCTACGCAAAAGCTCAGATGTTCATTTTGATAGCGTTGACGCATCAGAGCGATAAATGGCGAATCTATTTGTCGAGACATTTCATTTTGATGCCTCAGAATGAAATGTACTGTAATGAAGCGATGGTGATCAACGGAAAGACGATTGACAACAAAACATATTAATTTTTATAGTAACAATGAAATGAGCATATATAATCGCTTGGTACTAAAGAGCAATACAAGTACGAAAAACATAAACAAAACTACAATATTGCAACGACCAACTGTATCATGGCGAACTGGGGACTAAATTTTAAAAAGTTCTATGGTAACCCATTGGTAGTATTGGCTCGCTTAGCGAATAGATTCGCCATTTATTGCTCTGCGGTGCCAGCGTCGTTTCATAGTTAATTACTAATTAGAATCAATTAAAATGAGGAATAATTCGCTAACTAATTAAAATAAGCCGTTAAAATGCAGAATAAACCAACAAATAAAACAAGCTATTAAATAACGTTAAAGTATACTAAAATAGAATTAAATGCCAAATTGTAAAATTGTCGCCAACAAATTAACTTTTAATTTCGTCTTTTATAATCTGATTTGTGTATAATGTTAGTTGCCATAAAATTCGATAGATGTCGCTGGACAATTACCACAGTTTTTATCCCAAGGATTTTGATCTAATGAAACAGCCTGTATAAAACGCTATCTAGTGAATCCCAAGTTATAGCTAATGTATAGTAAAATTTCGAAACTTTGAATTGTTAGATTATAGCAAGAAAAAGACTGGAAGAACGAAAATTTTGGTCTTTTTTTGGTCGATCTTGCCCTCTTATTTCGTGCCACTATATACAATAATACTTTGTGACAAGTTTTGTCAGAAAA
Source organism: Uloborus plumipes (assembly GCA_038373865.1). Classification (NCBI taxonomy): domain Eukaryota; kingdom Metazoa; phylum Arthropoda; class Arachnida; order Araneae; family Uloboridae; genus Uloborus; species Uloborus plumipes. The sequence continues at coordinate 120,953 of JAXGGA010002334.1, read as the reverse complement.
AAAATTTGTACTTAAAAGTCATGCAGCTACTCTTAAATATTGTTGTATTCTCAAAATGCTCAAGGATGCGCAATTACTTGTACAATTACTGAATTTTTTTTTTCTCTATCTGAAAAAAAGCTTTTATGTAATAGCCAGAAAATCTGATAAACAAATCGAATAGAGGAAAAATATGAAAACAAATTTCGTTCAGAAAAATATGAAAAGCTATTCAAACCCAGAGAAATAAGAAACAAATCAAATTTACATAATATATTGTCACTTATTCTTTAAGTCTGAAATTAATTTTTAAATGAATATTCCTTTGAGCCTTGGTACTTTTTTCCGTGTTCTTGGACCATTTGAAGCAGAACTTGTTTAAGTTCTTCCTAATTGTCAGTAGTCTTTGAAAATATTTCGATAAGGGTCACCGCCCGCTCACAAGTCACAACAGCACATTTCTTTTGAAGCCTTGTTGGTATCTATTTTTAATTTATCTATGCTCAAGATCAAATTTCCAAAATTCCTTTCCGATGAACTATAAATTAAAAACACATGTATACTTTTCGTCAAAAAAAAAAGCATGTTTTAATCATCAATTTGCCAATCTCTCTCTTCCTTTCACATTTTTGCGAACTCTTCAGTGTATTTTCCTCACCATCTCTTAAATGAAGAGCTTTTACCTTATTTCGTTTTTCCTCTACTAACGCACCAGAATCAAATGCACCTAGTGCAGCGAGATGCTCGATAAAATACTAAAAACGCAGTTGGTCACACTTACTATTTTGTGTTTTTTTTCTTTATATTCAATGGGCTGCTTAAGAAGTTTCAAATTATTTACCCGTGCGTGCGCAGAGTGTGCTGTAAACCAAGATCTCGAACAATCTTTCACAATGAATATACTGGTGTTACGAATACATTTGCTTTCTCTTGCTGTAAGTTTGAACTGGTTGCGAAACATCCACAACTGTAAAGAATTATCGACATGCAATTGGTATGATGCATAGCTCTTGGAGCATGAAAGCGTACACAATGAAACTTTGTTTACTACGTAAAAAGTTCCTACATATGACCCTGTAATCTTATTCAGAAACTCATACTTTCACATTCCTGGTTTCAAAATTAGAGTGGTTTATAGTTGACCATGATTTCAGACTTAGTTAACAAACTGTACCATAGGTCCACTAGACGTAGATGGTTTTGTGTATTTCGTGAATATGGCATAAAGCACAATTTCTTGAATATAATACCAGCAAGAGAAATACAAAAGTTGCTTTTCAATATTTTGTTCTAACGCCATGCATGGCATAATTTCAATACCAATTTCCTAGCGATTACCCCACATGAGCTTAGTAAGAGCCTATTTACCAATAGATCCGAAGCGGCCTTTGCCATGGCAATTCCTGTCGTTGACTGTAATTTAAAGGCAGTCAACCGTTCTTTATGAATGTTTAGTTCTGATATGATTCCTGGTAGCTGATTGTCTTTTGCTTTTCGAGATTTTAATTACTTTTCCATTCTACTGCCACTGCCTAGTGGCTACAGACATAAACTGAAATGTTTTTCGAACGTTAATGACTAGATAGAAGCGAATAGTTTTACTTTGACCATGTTATGGACGAGTGAAGAAGTGCAGAATTTCAAACATTTTGACCCATACTGTAGTAGCTTTTATCAAAGTGGCTTTTCTGTGAAAGCTCCAAACTGATTCTGTGGCAAGCGATTTTTTTTTCTTTTTACGAATTAAGAGTTTGTTTGCCTCATTGCGTCGTTAAGCAATTGAAATTACACTTTTTTAATTATAGTATGATTTTAAGCAATTTATATGCTCACGCACTATTCTTTATCTATCAAAATTACCAATTTTTAATAGAATTTGATTGTAATGTTTTATATTTTTTGCAACAGACATGAAAAAAAATATCACAGTCAAATACTGGAATTGTAGATGTGGCAGAGTGGAGGTTGACTTTTCAAAGTATAATTTTTCCTAGAGAAAAAAAAACATTGCTTAAGAAACACTTTTTATGTTCAATCCTTAGTAATGGACGAAAATCCAGTAATTTTAATGCCAAAAGAAATGATTTTTCACAAAACAACAGAATCCAAACAGAAACATATATGTTACTACTTCAAAATAAACCTTTTTTGGGGGGAAGGGAAACAAATGGTTTAAATGTGGAAATTACGTACATTTTATGCGCAATAATTCGTGATGAAAACCGCTTGCTAGGAATTTTAGGTTATTTATGTTTCTTCACATACGTATTTATTTATTTGTTTATGGGTTCATTATTCAATTCATTTTTTCACTATGTAATCATTATCAATTCATTTACTCATTAACTTAAATGCAAATATTTTTAGCACTCTGATATAAAATTTTTATTCGAAAAATAATTTTACTTTTAACTTTTGTTTTTTAAAATGAAGTGAAAATTTTCCACTTAAAAAATTTCCAATTTCCTTTTAAAAGGGTAATTTTTCATACCTATTTCACTTTGCCCCACATTCTCTAACTATGAAAAATGTTTCTGAAATTTATACATTAATCTATTGAGTCAAAGAAGATAACCTAAACAATCTTTCAGATACCTTTGCATATTATTAATAATGTGGCCAATTCCGGCTAAAGTTTATAGAAATTCTACAATAAGCCTCTACAAATTGCGGAAGCAACACATGAGACTCTTTGCATAATACAATAGAGATTGGCTTTATATGTATGCATATTCTATCAAGTGTAATAGATTTTCCAAGCAATTCATGTGAATATTTTACATGCTTTATTGTAGAGTATCTGCAACATGTGTGAACTATATATCGAATGCCAAGATATATTTTTACGTCAATTATTTATTCTTGTTAAAAATGCTTACGAAATTATTCAATACTTTTATACAAAGCTTATCAAAGCTTCCTGATTTTCACCTAACAACCTTTGATTGTTTTTAGTTTAAAAAACGAAATTCTGCAAACATTAATATTGTTCAAACATCCGCACGTTTTAACCCTATTAAGATTGTATTTTGAAACTATACGTTTTTTCTTTAATTTCTTGAGAAATATGCGTAAAATTATTCATAACTACTAGAAAAATGTGTCATTTTTAGGAATATAAATTGCTATTAACATGCTGCTATATACTTACTTTAAGAAATATATTATGCTTCGATGAAGTATCTTAATTACGTGTGTTTGATCGTAAATCCCTTAAGGCTGGTAATTGTATTAGAAGGCGTTTTTTGTCGAAATACTTATTTTTTGTATTTTACCCTTTCATGAAGTTTAAATTTTAGTTATTAAAAATGTTTGCAGAAGTGTTTTTTTCCTTGGTTAAATTATCAGTTTCAAAAGATGATAGTTTTAGCGAAGCATTTTTTATTTTATACTTTAAAAAAGTGAAATTTATTCTGTGTATACATTTTTTAACCGACTTCGAAAAGGAGGAGGTTCTCAATTCAAAGCGTATACTTTTTTTTTTTTGTTTGTTCGCACATAACATCTGATCTACTGAACCGATTTGGACAATTTTTTTTTAATCGATAGGAGATGGTGTAACTTAGGTACCATGTACTCATATGATGATATTTGTTCACTAGAAAAAAAGTTACGATCGAAAAACTTACATTTCATGTCATTTAAAACAATATCTGCTATCGTAAATCCTTACTTCAATGAGCGAACCGATGGTCAAGTGGTTATGCTCGTCAGGTTGAAGTTCCTGAAGGAATGAGATCGAGTCCAGGTCTGCAAGGATTTCTTCGAATAGCTGCGTGTTTTTTTTTTAATGATTTTAATGATTGTAATGTCCTTATGCAGGTACATCTTCCCATGGGAATGTGCCCCATATTTTTTTATGGTACAAAATGACAGTTTTGGTGGGATCATTGTTAAAATTGGCAATGGGGTCCTTCGATGCTGTAGAATTTTCTTATGGACGTTTGCGCCATTTTTGGGGGCTTTGAATCGATTGTGGCAATAAATGGTTTTTGATTTGGGGCACCTATATTATTTTTTCAAAAATTATATACACAATCAATTATATTATGTTAATTTTTGTACCTTTATAAAATTCTGTATTTTATACCTTGCATTTACGTCAAATTCAAGGTAAAATTAAAAGTCAAAAATTCTGAAGATGATAAATATATGTTAAAAATTCAAGTAACTATTTTTTTGTGATTTTCATATTGGTTGTGACTAAAAAACATCATTACAAACAAATAAAATGTATCAAACACCATGAGTGTTGAGTTATTGGGAAAAATCTGCTGTATAATGTTTTTTGCACTGCGAGGGGGGGTATGAACGATCATTAAAGTGACACACATTTTTTAAAAATAAGATTTTGATTTGTGGTGTTTGAAAAAAACTAAAGAGTCCACTTTAGTTGAAAATTATTTTCCATGAAAAGCAAAAACTTGCACCAATTTTCCAAGTCTTACTCTAACTCCTTCTCCCACAATTCAAATTACTTACTTTTACTTTCAATTTTTAACCGACTTCAAAAAAGGAGGAGGTTCTCAATTCAAAGCGTATGTTTTTTTGTCTGTTTGTTCGCACATAACATCTGATCTACTGAACCGATTTGGACGATTTTTTTAAATCGATAGGAGATGGTTAACTTAGGTACCATGTATTCATATGACGATATTTGTTCACTAGAAAAAAATTATGATCGAAAAACTAAAATTTCATGTTATTTAAAAACAATATGTGCTATCGTAAATCCTTACTTCAATGAGCGACCCGATGGTCAAGTGGTTAAAAGCGTCGCGTCGGTTTGAAGTTCCTGATGGAATGAGATCGAGTCCAGGTCTGCAAGTTTTTTGAACAGCTGCATGGTTTTTAAACTACATTTTGATTATTTTAAGTGCATTTACACTAAAAAGAATTAAATAAAATATTTTTGGAAAAAAAAAATAGAACCGACTTCAGTTGGAAATTGCTCTAAAAAGTAAAAAATAATTTTTTTCTTTGAACACCATCGAAACTACTTTTAAACATAAGTTTTGAAGTCGGCGCAAGAACAGTGTATAGAATCATACGCAACTACAATTCAACTATAAATATAAATTTTAATGGATTCATTTCATTGGTTACCACACATTCGTGTAATGGTACAAATATTCTGCTTTTAATTTTCAATGGTTTCTTTGAAAAAATGTTGGCAAAATATGGTTAAATATCATTTTACCTATCGTTTTTGAGCCGACTTCAGAACTTATGTTTAAAAGTAGTTTCGATGGTGTTCAAAGAAAAAATTTATTTTTTACTTTTTAGAGCAATTTCCAACTGAAGTCGGTTCTATTTTTTTTTCCAAAAATATTTTATTTTCGATTACAATAATTATTAAAAAGAGTTTCTTGTAAGATTTTTTTAACTCAAAGTCCTGAATAACCTATGCGTATTTATATTCCTTTTAAAGCTAATTAAAACAATTTTTTAAAAATTATATTTAGTGTTATAGGTCATTAAAAATGATCAAATATTTGTAAAGAGTGTCATTAATTTTTTTTCAAGTGTTTTATCGTCTTTTTTTATAGAGCGTTAACCGCACTTGTCATTTACATTTAAATTTAAGAGCCTTTGTTTTAGTCAAGATGCTTTTCTTTGCCATTAAAAGGGGGAAAACTCTTTTTGTGTTTCTGCAGTTTCAAGCAGTTATCTTTTTCCGGAAGAAATTCGGGATCTTCTTTGTTCCTTAAAAATTTTCCAAGAAATTCGTCACTTTGTTTCATCCGCGAATCAAAGCATTAAGAGTTTGTCGCCTCCATTTCCTTTCCTTCCGAAAAAAAGAATTCTCCCGAACGGACGCCCTTCCAGTTTTTCGAAGAAGAAGATTGATCAATTGTTTCGAACTTTGACTGCTCCTTGCTAAGTGTCCTATCCGACGAATGCTATTAATCAGAAAAAGGAAAAAGCTTTTTGCGCTGCATGAAATAATGGTTCAGAAAATGGGAAGTGCTTGTGTTTCCTCAATGCTTCCAAATATGAGTCTTGGTCACTGATTTGAATATTACATTGCAAAAAATAGATGTTGTTTTTGCAGTAAAAATGCAGCTAATTTCTTTGTAATAAACTGTAAAAATTGCTAATTTTATAGTAATTATCTGAAAAAGTGCTTATTTTACACTGATAAATTGCGAAATTGCTGCTTTACAGAGATAAACTGTAAAATCGCACATTTTACAGTTTATTACTGTGCATTTTACAGTTTTGAACTGGAACCTCTGCTGCCAGTATTATACTGTTGTTTTTACAGTATAATATAGCTAATTTTGTGGTAATAAACTGTAAAATTGTTGTTTTTCAGTAATAAATTGTGAAATTCCTAATTTTAAAAGGTTATTACTGTGTATTTTGCAGTTTTAAACTGGAACCTTTGCTGCCAGTATTATACTGTAAAAACAACACTTTATTTTTGCAGTGTACAGCGAACTTAAAGCTTAAATTCAGCTCTATATTATTATGTTGTGGATAGTTTGGATGATAAAAGTGTCTCATGTATCTGTTGACCTATATTACTATAGTGAAAAATACCTTTAAAAAAAATAAGTGACGAAAACTATAAAAAAAGAAAGGTTTAAAATTCTCTTTTTATTTCTAAGATAACTTTGAGGAAGCTTAAAATGAAAAAAGGGAAAAAATTTAATTGAAAACGAGGGAGATGTCAAAAATGGCTCGCAGAATGCCCTTGACATTTCGTAAAAGAAATCAAAAAGGTGCAAGCAGGGCATTGTATGCACAATGAACTGTTTTGGAAATTAGACCGAAATTTGAAATCATTTTAAGCTAAAATTTGTTTTTACGAATATATGCCTTACAAAATTTTTTGTAATACTTTTCCAAATCTGTTACCTCTTCTTTAAATCAGTTCAGAGCTATTCGCATTATATTCAAATTTTTAATAAACCTTTTTTTGACGCAAACTGAGTCAAACTATCAGATTTAGGACTTTAGTGCGTGAAATGAATTTCTAAGTTTAGAAATAAAAACAGATAAGCATAAAAGGCGGCAACTAAGTTCTTCTTTTTTTAGCAATCAACACATTGCTTATTACTTTCATTTGGAACGCAGTTGGCTTCCTTTATTTTTTTACTGGGTGCTGCTGCGACCACCAATTTCCACTCGCCCCTCTAAGTGCGGGAGCGCTCCTCTAATCCGGAGTCTCCGCTCCTCCAGGTTGGTGGCGTGCAGGCTCTACATACATACAGGTACACATACATAAACGAGTACACACGCCCACACCTACACGCTTACACACACGCGCAAGCCTACACTCACACACATATATTAATTTAAATAAATTGTACTTTATTTAAAAAAAAAATGCATTATCCCCAAGACACCAATATGTAGTGTTTAACTTCTTGAACCACAAATTAAGGAAAAAAAAAAAAATTGCTCGTGGTCAATCTTTACTGGAAATTTATTTTTTTTATTTATTTATTTTTTAAATCCTCTTGACTATCGGCACTTATCGGATTCTATTACCGTCTGTGTAATAAATCATCAATTATCACGTAAGAAAAGAAGAAAAGAACCGATTAAACTTTTAGTCTAATTCTTTTCTCCTCCCTCTTTGTATTGGTAGTATCGTGATTCTAAACTTGTAAAGGCCAAAGAACTAGTTTGGGTGACTTTGAGCGATGATCTTCCAAATGTTTTCAATAAAGCTAGTGAACTGAATCAAACGTGATGTTTTTTGCGAAATTCTATAATAAATTTGTCCTAGTGAAACATCAAACAAAAAATTTCGTTAATTGTCTTTGGGAAAAATAGTAAAATGATGTGGCCCTTTGTGAATAACACTTCATTTTTTAATAAAGTTTATTGTTTCACCAGCAAAAAATTCTAATTCTCCCCTTTAAAATATTTACTTTGTTTCCATTTTTTTGCCGAAATTTTCTTGTTTTGATTTTTAACAGAACTTTTATGTCAATTGAATTTTTTTAGATTGCAGAATACACACAATAGATTTTTGAATAAAACTTATGCTAAGCTTTTACTATTATTTACTGTTATAATAATAATAATAGTGATAATAATAATAATAATAATAATAGCAATAATAATAATAATAATAATAATAATAATAATAATAATAATAATAATAATAATAATAATAATAATAATAATAATAATAATAATTATTATTATTATTATTATTATTATTGTTATTATTATTATTATTATTATTATTATTATTATTATTATTATTATTATTATTATTATTATTATTATTACCGTTATTGTTTTATTATTAATAGTACTATTAATTATCACAACTGAGAAATTCAAATTTTAAAAATGTTAACTGTTCATTCACTAATACATCCGCAAAGAATTGCAGTTAAACTTGTATGTCACTAAAAAAAAGTAATCTAAGGTCCCAAGCAAATTTTACAGTTTATACACCAACCCGTCATCTACTCCATTTAAGATAATATAATTGTATTCCTTAATTTTTCTGTTTGGTAACTGAAAGAGTGATTATTGAACAGACAAAATAAATAAATAACTATCGATTACCTTGCTCCCCAAATCTTTATTCTTAATACCATTAAAAACACGATTCCGCTTAAGGATGTCGCTTCGTTGACATTGGAGCTTTGACTTTGAGTGATGATCTTCCAAACAGCTTTTAAGAAAGCTCTTTTACCATGTTGGTGCGTCGATGCGATTATGCGCTTTTTGCTCAGCTTTCCCCTTTCATCTCGTCACAAAGAAGCTGCGGCCGAAAGACACACACCGCTTCTGTTTGCTAGTCAGAGAATTTTTTACACAGTATTCATTTTTTTTTCATCTGTAAAAAATAAATATTGTTTTTATAGTATAATACAGCTAATTTTATAGTAACTTTACAGTCATAAACTGTAAAATTGATTTATTTTACAGTAGTACACTATAAAATTGCTAATTTACAGAAATAAACCGTAAAATTGCTAGTTTCCCCGTTTATTATTGTACATTTTACAGTTTTAAACTGGAACCTCTGTTACCAGTAATAAACTGTTGTTTTTACAGCACTGTAAAATGGGGTGAATCGGAACACTTTTCAGCTTTAATTGTAAAAAAAGTAGTTAAAAGATTTTTTTTTTAATTTGATTTTTTTGGTAAAAATTTCGGTCTTGCTTTGCTCTTGATATTCCAAGCAAAGACAAAACATTTCGAACAGTTATTATTCATATATGTAGGAATTTACGGGTGTTCCGAATCACCCCGTTGATAGGGGTCAATCGGAACACATGTTAAAATTTTTATTTTTTTCAATTTAACTTGTAATAGGTCTCATAAACATGAGTAATATTGATGGGGGAGAATAAGAACTGATAGTTACTGTCAAATGAAAGTTTATTTTCTGTACAGTAAACGTTTATGGTTTGTCAGAATTAAAAATAATTTCTACCTTATGAAAAATTCAAATTAATTTTAAGAAATGCTCTTGAATTAAAATACAAAGCTTTAACATAAATTAAAGTCACTCATATCGTCCACAAATATGTACTTGGCCTTAAAACTAGCAGTTATGGCTTGACTTAAGTTTTTTCATAACATCTTCTGGGATGAACGCTGCCTTTTCTTTAGTTTCTTGAAATCGCTGGGTTTTGGGGATATTCTTGTAAGATTTTCCCTCTTATTCATCACTGTCTGTGTGCTGGACTTTTGCTGCATAAAGTCTGTATGACTTTCCTCCATGTATTTTAGGTAAAAAGAAGTCTCCTGGAGCAAAAATCTTTTTAAACCTGCAACTTTCTATCATTCTAAGATCTAGTTGCTCACGAGAAGAGATAAACTGTAATAAATCCTTGTTCTTGTCTTGACTAGAGAAATTGGGGTTAGAATCTTGATTTTTCAAACAGTTTCCTTTAAATAAGTTTGAACTGGAACAACAGAACCAAGTGTTCCGATACACCCCGCAATTTTTTTTCCTATGTCATTTTTCAGTATTCTTCATTTTTATGACACAATTTTTAAAAAATGTAAATTCTAATGTGGTATTCAGTTGTTCAGATACATGCATAATTGAAACATACCACTCTTAGGTTTAAATTATAAGAAGGTTTGTACTTACATATGAAGTTTTGCAGCCTATGAAAATGTGATGTTTTCTCGCATTCCACATGTAGCCCTCCTTATAAGCCAGTAACCTTGCCAGATTGACAAAAGTAATTTTTCCCTACTTCCTATGATCTTACCTTTCAAAGAAAAAAAAATTAATGGCGAAAAATACCCAATAGTATATTTATAAATAATTTCTTTATACGGTCGGTAAGTTTTGTTCCGATTGACCTTTCTGTTCCTATACACCCCATTTTATGGTAATGAACTGCAAAATTGCTAATTTTACTGCAGTAAACTGTAAAATTGCTGGTTTACGGTAATAAACTATAAAATTTCTAGTTTTTCAACTGTGCATTTTTCAGTTTTAAGTTGGAACCTCTGATGCCAGTATTGCACAGCTATAATAGAGCTAAGTATAATACAGCTAATTTTGCAGTAGTTAGCTGTAAAATTGCTAATTTTACAGTAATAAACTGTAAAAGGGCTAGTTTTACAGTAATGAAGTGTAAAAAAGCTACTTTTACAGTTTATTACTGCGATTTTACAGTTTTAAACTGACACCTCTGCTTTCAGTATTGCAAAAACAACAGCTTATTTTTTGCAGTGTGTAAGTTGATACTCTTTAGTATAGCTTGACCACGTAGTTGCGTCCGATGAACTTTTGAAGCAGAAACAAACCTCTTCGCTTTACAATAGGTGAGATCAGCGAGAAAAGTAACATTTTACTTGTTTAGTTTCAATGCTTGCGTAATCTCGCTGATGCTACCTATTACAAACTGAAGCGGTCCGTTTCCTCTTCCGGTTTACCCACCACTTGTCCATGGTCAAGCTATATTTGCAAAATATTTTCTCATTTAATTTTGCTCTTCGTTAATGTTTCAAACTATGTGAGTTTATTTCCCTAATAACTATTTTTTGAACGATGACGCTTTGAGTTGCAACCTTGAATAATGTGGATTTTTCCTAATACTTGCTGAACCCGCAAAGAACTTCTGTTGTGTATTTCCAGTTGAACTATTACTTTCTTCTATGTACTGACAAAAAAAAATGCTACGTCCAAAGCTTTTTTTTTTTTTTGGCTAAAACGAAAAAAAAAAAAAAAACACCTTAAAAAATAGCAATTATCAAATATTTCAAATAGTTTTGTTCAACAGCAGATTTTTTTTGCTTTGGTTTTGGTTGCTATTTGGACGAAAGAAATAATGGCATGTTTAAAAAATTAACGGATAAGAGAAATTCTATCAAGATTGTTCTCTTTCAGTGACCTGCGTTGCCTCCGCAACACTATCCACACAAATCTTATGGTGACGTACCTCTTCAGCGACCTTACATGGATCATCACCGCGTGTTTACAGTCCAGCTCATCACCGGAAGCAAACAAGGTAAGCTGGTTAAATGTGCTCAAAATAACGCTGTTTATATATAATCTAATTATGTTGAACAAGCATTGAAAATTAAATAATGCATTTTTGTTCTTATTGGGATGTACGAAAAGTTGCTGGTGTTCCAATTTCACATTAGCTACCAGTTTTTTTTTCCTCTCTTTGCTTTATAAGAGTTTTTTTTTTGCTTCAAGTTCGTTTAATTCCTATTCCTTGCTGACGAGTGCTAAAAGCGAGATACTGCAGTCCATGGATGGAATAAACGAATGGTGGTGAATTGCATGTTTCTGCCTTAAAAAGTGTCGAATATATTGCACTCTATACATTGCGTTTCGTTTTAACACATGACCTTTATTTCGGCAACTATTCGTCCTAGATGCGTACTTTCAATTGCAAAAATAGTAAAAACTAGCCGGGTACCCGACCCTGCCCGGGTTTCGGCCGGGTATGGTATTTTAGTGACACTCGTTCATGAATTTTTCAACATTAAAGTGCATATCTATACACACAATGGCTACTTCTGTAACCTATGGCAATTTTTTCTGACTGGACAAACTAAAAAACTGTATTACACACCTTAAATACAAATTCAAGCTACAAATAATGTTTAGGTAAATCGGAAATGTTATAAGCTTGGTACAGGGTGCGGCGGAGAAACTTGCAGACTTGAAAAGTCAACTAAGGGAAAAGTACATCATGTATCAGTTTACTACTTTTTATAAGATATGGTACCCATTCTGAATTTTTATATTAGTTAGATTTAAAAACTACATCGGGAAGAATGACGGCCCCTGTTAATGATGCACTTAGGTACCCTAGATTTGTTGCACTCTTTCGAGCATATCGACTGATGGGATGTTGGTGATAGCAAGCCGGATGTTGTTCTCCAGGCGTTGCAGTGTCCGGGGCTTGTGGTTGTAAACGATCGATTTGAGATACCCCCATAAAAAATAGTCACAGAGTGTCAAATCGGAAGAGCGGGCCGGCCACGGTACGTCACCTTTCAAGGAGACGTTATCACTCAACTGGTGAACTACAGAAAGTTTGTAGGGATGAAACTGGAGTTCGTTGTGAAGAATTCGTCTCAGTGTCCAATCAAAAATCCCCAAAGCAGCAGCGTGTTTACGCGCCGAACGCCTGGGAGAGCGCAAAAACGACTCCCTCACTTTTTCGACGTTTTCTAGGATTCTGGAAATCCGTTGACTTCCTGGGCCTTTGTTTGCGACACTCTCACTTTCCCTGAATGTTTTCACCCACAAAACAGTCGATTCCCAGCCAGGAATGGGAACAACGGGTTGAATTTTGAACCGAGTTCGGAAGGCACGTTGAGTGGCGACCACCGAAAGATTATTTGAATAGTAAGATTCGGCGGCGAACGCTCGTTGCTCCTTTGTCCAACGCATGGCGACAACTAAACTATGAGATAACAAAACTTCAAGACCCTCTCTTTAAAATGAGACTCTTCCCACTCCTTTCTGACCACTCCTTGCTAATTAGCATCCAATTAAAATCAGCAAGTTTCTCTGTCGCACCCTGTAAAATCAATCGCACTGGAGTCAAGTATTTCCAAACATTACACGTAAAATAAGTCCCATCATTAGTTTATATCCTTGTGACTACATTGGTGAAAACATCTTATGTACCTAACTTAGAAATTTTTTGACTATAAACATTTTCTGTTCTCTAACTGTTGCCAAAATCAATTATCTTTTTATTTAGTCTCGTTAGCGATTATTGGCACAGCTGAATCTAAAAATCCTAAGAAAGCAATAAATTTTATACTTACTCCAGAGAAACCTTGGTTCACATTTTCATTATGATCACCATTAATATTCTGCCGTGGGCAGGTAAACGGCAGTATCTGCAAAAATGAGTTTTCGAGATATTTGAAGAAACGCGTTTTTGATTTCCCACAAACATCTATGAAACATTGAACTTCGAACATAGGCGATACTATATGTTTATACCGATATATTTTTTGGGTAATCGATTGAATTTTGATTTTGCAAGCGCAGAGAGATTTAAAGCAGATACTGCCGTTTACCTGCCCTTTTCACTCTAAATGTCATGCGGAATTGACTGGCAGTCGGCAGTAACTGCACAGTATGCTACTAAATGTCCAGTATTTACATATTCGACTACATGCGGAGTAGATATGTTATTACGAAATATATTATTGCATTGTGAATGATATGTTTTATTTAAAAATATACATAAATACCGCGTATCCACTTGATATAGATTTAATATAAACGAACGCGAAATATAATTAAAAAATATAATGAAACTGTATTGTATTATGCAAAATATGAAGCAAAACTTGATGATTCTTCAGCCATTTTTACTTCCTTTTACTTAGTAAAGGAAGTATTGTGATCACAAAGAAAATTTCACTCAAAATTTGGTCTAAATTTTGATTTTGCTCACCCCCGAATGAATGTTGAGTAGTTTTTTCGACCTATCAGTACGTGCATATGTACCTACTAACATATAAACAGCCGAAATATCCTTTTCGACCATGCCCCAGTTAATTACGACGAGTTTTCTCGTGACGTTTGTATGTACGTATTTATGTGCGTATGTATGTTTGTATGTATGTGCGTATGTATGTATGCCTGTCGCATAACTCAAAAACTTTTTGCCGTAGAAGCTTCTAGTTTGGTATGTAGGCTCTGAGGGCGGTCTAGTTGTGCACCTCTCCTTGTGGTTGCATTCGAATGTTCCCAAGGGGGTCTTTTACCCCTTTGTGGGGTAAATCAATGTTAATTTCAATGCAGATTGAGTGATATGATTTAATGCAACTACTTGGCGATATATCGCCAAACTTTTGGTCGCCAAGTGTTTGCCGCCAAGTTGGCGACAAATTTGGCGAAAAAATGATTTTTTTTTTTTTAATTTGGATTCAATTTGGCGTTATTGGGTACATTTTGCGAAAAATTCACTGAATCATGTTAAAATCGGCGATATTTAGAAAATAAATCATTGTAAAACATTATTTTGCATTGATTCGTGACAAACTGGGGGTGTAAATATTTGAGTTGTTATCTTGCTCACTCTAATGCACTATTTTAACACTTGAGGCATTTATTATGGAATTTAAACGTAAAAGGAATTAGTGTGGCGTTCACACCAGATGTTTTAAAATAACTACAAATCAGCTAATGCTTTGTACTTTGCATCAAAACAAGAAATCACTTTGAGAAAAAGAGCGCTTGAAATGCTTGTTGTGCTGACGATTTTTTTTCATAGTACTATTAAAAATGCAACAGCTAGAGATTAAACTGCAAAAACTATCGTCTGTTAGTATGAAAGCAACTGTAATTAAAAGAAAACAAAACAATGTAAATAAAATCATTTCATTGTTGCATTTTTGTTTGTCGTCTGCCAAGTTTGGCTTGTGTATCTTTGAAATCGCGAAAAATATTGTCTGCTAGTGGAGAGAAACTTTATTTGAAAGAAAAAAATCTGGTATGGACCCCACACTACTTCCTTTTATGTGTAAATTTCTTAGTAGATGCCTTAAGTGTTAAAATAGTGCTTGGAATGAGCAAGAAACAATTCAAACATTTACGCCCCTAATGTGCCACGAAACAATGCAAAAAATGATTTACAACGATTCATTTTCTAAATATCGCCGATTTTAGCATCATTCAGTGGATTTTTCGCAAAATACCGCCAATAGCGCTAAATTGAACCCAAACTCATAAAATAATTTTTTTCGCCAAATTTGTGGCCAATTTGGCGATAGGTCACCAAGTTGGCGACAAGCACTTGGCGACCAAAAGCTTGGCGATATATCGCCAAGTGGTAGCGCCAATTTATATCTCTTAAGTCTGCATTGATATTAACACTGATTCACCCCATAAAGGAATAAAACACCCCCTTGGGAACATTCAAGTGCAACCAATGACCTCCCGTGACCTCCTATTAGGGCACCCCTACTTTCGCTCAGTTTAGGTACAAAGGAAAACGGTTTTTGCGGCTTGATGCAATTTTTGCACAGCGATTCATATTATGTTCATCCTGCAGACATGCAGATACTGCCGTTTACCTGCCCACAGCAACGAAAAATGCAGTTACTGCTAATTACCATTGGTTAAAAAATAGTTTTTTCTCATCGGAAACCAAAAAAAGATGCTTGTACCATAAAACTAATGTAACATAGATTTCAAAAATGCAAAAAAATGAAAATCGAAAATTTTGC
The DNA here is from genome assembly GCA_038373865.1 of Uloborus plumipes. NCBI lineage: Eukaryota > Metazoa > Arthropoda > Arachnida > Araneae > Uloboridae > Uloborus > Uloborus plumipes. Next base: position 105,317 of record JAXGGA010002334.1, on the reverse strand, counting down.
AGTTACTGCCCTTTACCTGCCCACGGCAGTATTGTTGTTACCAGGCAACAAATTTTTGCAGCAATGTACTGAAAATTTAATCATTTAATGGGGAAACTATATGAAATTTACTATTTTCCACAAAAAAATCTTTAAACTAAGCTTTTTAGAAATTAAAATTATGAGCTTATCGCTGCCTCCCTGTTACTGCAAGCTATTCTACCGTGTGAAAAAATGGTTAAATCGGTCTAGTAGTTTTTGAAGTTTACCCCGGAGACATACGGCATACAAAAGTAGCCTATTGTATGTTTATAGGATGAGATTGTAGGAGTAAAATATATTTAAAAGTTTGAAGCGGAAAAAAAAAGGTCAAAACATACATAACTGTAACTTTTTGATTCATACGGACTCCAGGTCCCCATAACTTTTATTTAGGAAGAAACATACTCAATTGAAAAATAATTCCGACTCGAGGAAACAGGCAAATGTCAATAAATGTCTGTGAATAATAAACTCAAACATTTCGGATACGGTAAAAACTTTGAGCTCAAAGAAAATTTTTTTATTTTTACGTATCCGCCTTGTCAGTTAGAATGTAATGACCAGTTTCTCATTTTACTTGAAGCTGTTAAAACTTATACTTTTTCCTCGTCAATAAAAAAAAACGTGTTATTGACAAAGCGATTGTTTTTGTGGTATACGTCACCAAAACGAGCTGAGCGTTTTATATCCCGGTGGCAATATTGTCGTGCTAATGTCGCACTTTTAGTTGTTTTCAAATTGTGTTTTTATGCCTCTTTATTTCTCCCTAAGAAATAAATCTTAGTGGACCCTAGGATCCTTAGCTGAAAACTATCACATTTCCGTACTTTTGACTTTTTTTTTAAAAACTTATATTATCATTAACTAATGTACCAATCATTTTTAGTTATATTTTGTTCACTTGGATAGTATAGCATTCTTACACCAGGAAACGTACGCGATCATGGAATAATGAATTTTTTTTTAATGAGTACCAATCGAAAGAGCATTGTAAAACATGTTTCTGGACGCACGCGTTTTTGCCCTCGCGCCCCGTTATCGAAATATAAGGTCCTAAAGTCAGCTAATTTTTTTTGAAAAATCGCCAATTTTAGCGAGTTATAATGAAACTGGAAGCTGCGGTGCGGAAATTTTTTTTTAACATCATTTTAAAACATAGGAATAAAAAGATCATTTTTGGTGATTTTTCGCATATTTTGAGGGGATACGCCCCCCCCCCCAAAATATCCCCTCCTGCTATTGGTGCTCATTGTTTTAGACTTTGAGTTTTTCTTGACCTCCAAAAAAATTTGGGGTTAATATCATGCTCCCTTCCCTTCCAAAAAAAAAAAAAATTAATAGCTCTGAATCCAAGAAAAAATGAAAAAAACCAAAGGGGGCGTATCTCAAAATCTGAGGGTCCCAGACAAAAACTGACTGCATTTCTGAAATCAGCGACCGAAATTCCATAAGAAATACCCTATTTCATTTAAGATACAAAACTTTGTTAATATGTGTTATAATATTACTGTTTCATAGCAACCAGATTTAAAATTGCTTTAAATGTGCTCATAAAATTCGATGATTTCCCTCAACTTCCCCAGGATCCCGTTATCAAATCCAGACCATGAGCACATGGGACCATTTGGAAAGTAAACCCTATCAAACAAAAAAGGAATTTTTAAAATCGGTCCATGCGTTTTTGAGTTTTCTGTGAACATACTTTTAAAAAAGGGGGGGGGGGCTCGACCGAACTGTTACCCTCCTCCTTGTTGAAGTCTGTTTATAAAGAATGTGTGTGTTTATATTTAAGTAAGCTAATGAAATTTACTTTACCCCCTTAGCTGCTTAGCCAGGCTTTGCAGAGTCTATCTTGAAAATACAACTTATGTTAAGTGTTACTTTACTAAAATATCTGATCAGATTACAATCTCAAATTTTGCCTGTCCGCTATCAATCAACAAAAAAATCAAAGCAAAAGCAAGAATTTTATTTGTTCACTCTCAAGACAAAATAGCAAAAGTTAGAATTTTCACCTTTTTCCTATCAATGGTTTTTTATGTGCAGACAATTTTTGCTTATCTAATTTAAAATTGAATCGTTTATTTCGAAAAGGTAACATCTCTATTTTGATCTTCTCTGTCTCTTTAGAAAATTAAACAGCTCACGGTTATATTTTTGAATGTCATAATCAATGGTTATTTGGTAAATTATTGCAGTAATTGTGTACTTAACTAAAATCATTTTCTCATTGATTATGACATTCAAAAATATAACCGTGCGCTGTTTAATTTTCTAAAGAGACAGAGGAGATCAAAATAGAGATGTTACCTTTTCGAAATAAACGATTCAATTAAAATTCACGCTTACAAACTTTCTAATGCCCATATCTTTTCTTTGTAAAGATACTGACTTGTGATTTCCAAAACTAAGGGGAGAAAAGTATTATATACTTTTTAATAGAATAGTTTAATCTGCCCCCCCCCCTTTTTTTTCTTGAATTCTCTTTTTTAAAGTCATGTGAATAATACTTTGTTTTTAAATGTAGATTTCTTTTCTATCCAGGATTGGTGAATGGAGCAAAATGTATCATGCTGCAAACTTCCTGATTTTCATTATTAAGTTATTTTTGTAATAATTGTTTCCTGTAATTTATGTTTCAGTAATAAATATTTTTTCTGAATTTGTGTGTTTATTTTAAGATATTTTTTATTAGTTAATGACACAAGCTTTAAGTATGAACAAAACTATATTAATTAACTCTAATATTCAAATATTACTTCATCTTTTAACCTTAATGCAGCTTTAAATTTATAATTTTATAATGTAAAATTTTGTCGGGTGTTCACAAAACTAAGAAAAACAATTCAATGCAATTTATTAATGAATATAGCTTAAATTCATATGTATTATGAAATCTTAAACTTGAGTTTTTCTGAAAGGAGTTATTAACTAAGCCTCAAAAATGATTAATCATAAATACTTGAAATTTGGAAATAATTTGCTGTGATTATTTAAACATATTTTTTTTTTAAATAAACATTTTTTTAAGTATATATTTTCTAAATTGCTGTAATGTAGTGGTAAGTTTCATTATTGATATTTTGGTTCAAATTCCAAAGGTGGTTTCATGCGTAACCATTTATTCTCATAAAAACAAAGAAAAAAACAAGTAACTTTGTTGTTTATACGATGGATTTTGCAAAGACCCAAAATTAAGAATGAGCACTAATCAAATGGTGTATGGATAATTTCACTCACACAAAAGGTACGTGAGTGTGCTGCAGTTGGGACCACTGCAAAGCCAATTTACAATAGACAATTGATTAACTTTGGATAATTCATATTGCATGTAACAACCAAAAAAGAACTAAAATATGAACGGTTATAGTTCTTGGGACATCTTTTGGATGTTAGCTTATAGTCCATTTAACGGCCTAAAGAGAGCCAAAATAAGAACGGATTTAGTCCATTTAACGGCAAAGCGTAATTCTGTAGTTCATTGGACATCCTCCGGATCACGAAGGTTGTCCAAATTATAGCCTATTCATGAACGTTCGTCCATGGTACCACAGCAGATCGTCCCTGAAATGGCCTCATCAGTTGTCCTGTTGAGGTCCGACGGACCACGCAATCCATTTGTCCAAAAAATATCCAAAACATGTCCCGGCGGACCTCATTCGGACGTCTTAAAGGGGCACGACATCCGGACATCGGCTGGTCCCTGGGATGTCCTTTTTTACTTTGCGGGATCAAAAGTGCACGTCCCTCGGACTGTGCCGAAGTCCGGGAAGGACATACTTTGGACGTCCAAAGAACAAAGTTGTGCTGTATGGGTTGTTCCCCGCCCTAAAAAAACATCTCGGAGGGAAGAAGTTTGCGTCGGACGCGGAGGTTCAAAAAGAGGTTAACACCTGGCTGCGTGAAGCGGACGGAAAGTGGTACGATACCGGCATAGAAAAGTACATCGCGCGGATGCGGAAGGTGTTGGAAAAAAATGGCGATTATGTTGAAAAATAGCCAAGATCCTGGCCTTTCAAACGATGTATCATACTTACCAGGAAAGTACGCGATCATGGAATAATGAATTGTTTTTTAGTGAGTACCAATCGAAAGAGCATTGTAAAACATGTTTCTGGACTCACGCGTTTTTGCCCTCGCGCCCCCGTTATCGAAATATAAGGTCCTAAAGCCAGCTAATTTTTTTTTGAAAAATCGCCAATTTTAGCGAGTTATAATGAAACTGGAAGCTGCGGTGCGATTACACTATTTGCATCCAACGGAAAACTTGATTCCCATTTTTGGTCATCTATAAAGCTCTTGAAAGACGGCTTTACAATAATCTTTTACTTTACCTGTGCGAGTTAAAGCAGAAAGCTACTATCAAGCCTATAACATGGAAAGCAGAGAGCTTTTTAAAGAGGAAAAACAATTTTAAACAACACATCAAAATTAAATTTTATCGTACTATTTGCGATTAAAGCAGGTCCCTTATTTAAGGGGATTCCCCTTGTTAAGGGGCCCTTGTCAATAGGAGGTGACAACTGAACCTCCCGTTTTTTTCAATTATTTTTTAAAAGTATTTGTACAATTCTGTAGTATGGGGGGGGGGGTGTATATTTAGGGTTTTTAATTGTAAAAATTGCAAACATAAATTTTTTTAAACCACTTTTCTTTTGGTGGGTCCCCTATAACTCAAAGTGAGTTCCCCTAAACATTTTTGTCAATTGCATCACTGGGTATGTTAGAATGGTCTTTCAAAAAAAAAAAAAAAAAAAACTCAACATTTAATGAAAATGTGCTTAAATAAAAAAATCAAACAGGAATGAGGTGTTTTCTCTAAGATATTTCGAAAAAAAAAAGTGTTCGCTCGAATCGAACTTGCTCCTTCAAAAGTTATAAGTGAGGACAGGGGGGGAAAATTAGAAATTCGAAATTGAATGAAATATTATTCAAATCAAAAAGTCGAGTATGGGAGTGTATTGTCCTCACTGAGATCTTTCGATTAAAAAAAAATCGAATTGGACTATGCACTCAAAGGTTATTGGGGGGGGGGGGGGCAGAAAAACTGACCAATAGACAGACTGACAAGTACACAGTTACCGCAGCTCAAAACCCAACTTTCCTATTTTAAATTTTTCTGTGTATTTAATTATTTTTATTAAGTTGTGCTTTTTCTTCGCTTGAGCGTTTTTTTTTCAGTGCATCAATCCTTCTTTCATGTTTTTTTTTCACCTATTTTCTACTTTTACAGAGCTAAAACTTGTATTGATTTACAATTTTGTTAGTCTTTTCCTACCCGTTAAACATATAGCAGAACTAGTAGTAAAAGTTATTCTAGTGTTTTTAAACAGTACGAAATTAACATGCAATATGTTTTACATTTACGTTACAGAGACTTTTCGCTACAGTGACCAATTTGTTTGAACGGCAGGGGTTTTTACAATGAACGCCGACTCTATTAGTATATTTTAAGAATGGAAATAATTATTTCCCTCTACCATTGATGTAATTTCTGACGTGGATATAATTTTGCAGCTATTGATATTTACTAATTCGTTTTCTTTTAAAAATTATTTATTTTTTCTCGATTTCAATTAAAAAAAAAAAAAAAAATGTTTTTGCTAAGAGTTTGCAGATAATGAAACTTCTTGTATCGATTTTTTTTTCAATTAGAACTGATATCATAATCCATGACAATTTAATTTCTACCCCAAAGATTATTTCTTTCATTTTTTGTACATGAGCTCATATTAGCTGCTTTTCATACTTATTTAATTATCCCGAATTATTCATTTAGAAACACGTGCAATATATTTTAACGTATAGTAATTAATACATGCAACTTAGTTCAGTAAAAAAACTTCAAATAACTAAAATTCTAAAATGTATTGTTATCAATCGTAAAAAGATAAAAATTTAACATCTTTGTAAAGCTTTCGTTCCTCTGGATAAAGCTCTCTCCACATCCTAGTCTTGACCAGCATTCTTTATTTTAGCTCATACAAGTAAAGGGTTAACGTAAAACATCTTACTTTCTTTGCAAATGACCAAACATGGAAACGATGCGATGCCAAGCAAGTAGCGGAAGGGAGAATCTGGAGCTAGTTTCAATTTCTTGCCAAGTCTTCAAATTTGGCTCATTTTCGGCTGACTTTAAGACCCCTTATCTCGAAAACGAGGGGATGAGGGCACTTGATCTTTGGGTCAAAGACATGTCTCAGTATGCTCTTTCGAATGGTACCATTTTTAACTTTTCTCATTATTACTTAAGTTGAGTACTTTCCTGGTTAGTAAATAAATGTCATTTTGTATTAAAAAAAAAGGAGACCTTACTTTCTTGTTACCCCTCGTACTTACCAGGGGAAATACTACAGCGAGTGGCGTGATACGCTTTTGGCACTTTCAACGAGAACCGATGCAATAATATTCGATTTTTTTTAACCACTTAGCTTGCTTTTAACTTTACTCAGTATTACACTGGTAATTCGCAGTCAAGGTCATCCTTTTGCATTTTTTTGCCAAATTTCAGCCTTTGAAATTCGCCAGGTGAGGGTGACCCTGTTATTATGGCACGTGAAAAGGGGCATTTTTTTATTATAAAAATAAATATTTGTACAATGTTTATTGATGAAATATATTTTTATGTACATGTACGTGTATAATTATGGTAAAAAACATCATGCCAAGTTAGTAAAATTTGAACGCCGAACATGTTTGTATAAAAACTAGTATTTGGACAGGCCAGGGGAGTATATATTTATGACTACTTTCAGCTATTAATGGAAAAAAAAATAGTTGTAGTGAATTAATTGGATGGTCCATATAAAAGATAATAGTCTTTAACGCTTAATCATACAAAATCATTAATACAATCAGTTTCACATGAAGTTTTTCCATCGGCCGTCTGAATTCAAATACCGTAGTATCACCCATATAGATCCTTAACTTTTGCTTTCAAATTTTCATTGTTGGGGAGTAGGGTTACCAGAAAAAAGTTTTGGCAGATTGCTAAGCTTTGCCAATTCCACGTACCGCTAATAATTGCTCACAGTGAAAAATTACCAAAACGCAATTACTGGCCAGAAAAGACAACCACTAAAACACACAAACACGGGCTGGATCCAAAGTGGTGAAACTTAATCTTGATACGCCGGCTCGTCTATATAGGGGTCTTACTACGTACGAGGCTCGCTAATGAGTTTCATGTTTGATTCAGTTAAGCCTTCATTCAAAATTCTTATTATCATTATTATTACTGTTTCATATCAACCACGTTTCATTACAATGGATTTCATATTTAATCATTTCGGACAAATCGCTTTAAATTTGAGCAAAAATGTGAAGAATGTCCTCAATTTCTTCAGAATCCCGTTATCCATCCTAACGTCAATTAAAACAATGAAGCCTGAAAAAAATCATCAAAAAAAAAAAAAACATGCAGCTGTTCAAAAAAATCTTTGCAGACCTGGACTCGACTCTTTCCACCAGGAACTTCAACCAGACGCGTTTAACCACTTGACCATCGGGTCGCTCATTGAAGTAAGGATTTACGATAGCACATATTGTTTTAAATACCATGAAATTTTAGTTTTTCGATCATAACTTTTTTTCTAGAGAACAAATATCTTCATATGAGTACATGGTACCTAAGTTACACCATCTCCTATCGATTAAAAAAAATCGTCCAAATCGGTTCAGTACAGTTCAGTTCAGTACAGTAACATCAGATGTTATGTGCGAACGAACCAAAAAAAAAACATACGTTTTGAATTGAGAACCTCCGTCCTTTTTTGAAGTCGGTTAAAAATTACAAGAAAAAAAAGGGAACCAATATGTGAAAAGTGCAAAGTAAAAATAGGTAACCCTTCGTGGCATAGTAGCTTCGTTAGTTACCAATTTTATTATTATTATTTTTTTAATGATTTTTTTTTCAGTTAACTGACGCAGCTAGGTTAAACAATTCACAGAAGAAACCAAAATACTGGCCTCAAACAATGCCAGCGTGCCTCAAAGGATTTTAACCCTCGTGGGTCCCTCCCATTTCAGTTACACTCAAGACCCTTGGGGTCATAAACGACCCCAATGCCTCCTTTAATTAATTTATTATGATTATTGAATGTTACATGCATTATTTAAGTTCACATACTTTTTAATGCTAAAAAAATAAAAATAAGAAGACCCAATCAAAGTAAAATTTAGTTTATGCATTAAAAATTAAAATTTTAGAGCAAAACTTACAATAACTATAGATTTGAAGAAAATAAATACCTTTGTGCGATAGATGTGAAGTTTATTCCAACGTTAGAGATACACAAATATGCAGGTATACCGCAGACACGTGTTTCGAGGCTACAAGGAGCCTCTTTTTCAATGCAAGAGGTGTGAGCTTTAGGATGAAGAGTCATCCGATAAAAGCAACACTTTCGAACAAAAGACAGTATAAATAGCAAAAACTGGATATTAACCAAAGAAACAAGACAATGTTTAGAGCCGAAATTTATTACATGAAACCATCAAGAAAAATAATAAATTAGCTATAAAATTGCTAATTTATTCATAAGTGGTTTCATTTTTTGACAATGTGTATGATCTATGGGATCTTTTGGAAATTTATTTCTGAACGGTTTTTTCTTGACGGTTTCATGTAATAAATTTCGGCTCTAAGCATTGTCTTGTTTGTTTTGTTAATATCCAGTTTTTGCTATTTATACTGTCTTTTGTGCGAAAGTGTTGCTTTTATCGGATGACTCTTCATCCTAAAGCTCACACCTCTTGCATTGAAAAAGAGGCTCCTTGTAGCCTCGAAACACGTGTCTGCGGTATACCTGCATATTTGTGCATCTCTAACGTTGGAATAAACTTCACAACTATAGATTTATTTATAACTGTTACAGACCTGAAAAAACATGATTTTTTGCAAGTGAATTTCAAAAACTTATAACATTTTTCGATACATTTTCTGTCCAGTTCTCTTAGACAAAAGTTGCAACGTCCTCTTTTTTTGGCATTCTGGGGAAGTGACCCCAAGGGTCTTGTGTGCAAAAAATGCAATTCGAGAAAAATAACACACAATGATAGCATTATTTTGATTAGAAAAACTAGAAGAATAAAAGCCACAAAATGCCTTTAAAAACAAATGGTTGATTAACAAGATATATTAGACAGAAATTGCATTGGTGTCACATATGACCCCAAGGAACCCACGATGGTTTAAAAATGAAGTCCCGTCCGAAAGATTTAAGTTGTGAATACAAAGATCCGAGAGTTTCACTGAACAGAAAAAACATTTTTGAGCTGAATTTTAATAATTTTGATAATGTGATTGCTTAGTATTTTCATCCGAATGCTGATTCATTGCCAGCCCGTCATATAGGGGGGGGGGCAGAGAGATCAATTGCCCCCCCCCCTGACTTAGGGAAATCAATGTATTGGCATATAAGTGGGCGTGGTTTTTGCCACTTTTTGGTAAATTTTACATTTTGTATGCACAGTTTGCCCCCCCCCCCCCCCCTGGAAAATTTCGAAATGACGTCCCTGTTCATTGCTGTGTTATCATTGAGAAGTTTTCGAACCGTCCGTTTTTTCAAAAATTCCCTTTTTTTTCATAGAAACCAGAAACCTTTGAAATGCCCACTGTTTATTTTTGAACACGAACTTTCTCATAAATATAATATCTCTACAATAATACTCAACATTTAATTCTAAAATTAATGACCATGAGCATTAGAATTTACAAATTTCAGCATTACAAAACATATCTACCTTCAAAGAGCGATAATTTGAATCCAATGTCTTTCTTAGATAATTTTTATGTTCAAACAGTGTTTGAATAGCCGAAATTATTAACATTTACGCAAAAAAACTTTAAAAAGATTTTTATAAGCCCAAAGAATCTGCGGAAAAGATTGTAAAACTGATTTCAGTCTTCTACAACATCACTACAAAAATTTCAAACTTAGCAAGGAATTCAGGGTTCCATTTTAAGTGAGAGCTACAAGTTAAGTTGGAGAAGGTGTAGAAGCTGAATTTAGAAATCTAGATTAATCTTAGGATAAAAGTAAAGGGGAAGTGAAAATGAATTGAAATTACAGCATACAATAGAGAAGATAAAAGGTGCTATACTGTACAAATTAATTGGGACAAAGCCTTTGTTTAGCGAACTTTGAAGTTGATTCCCAGCAGGTCTACATGTAAAAAGCCTTAGTATCATCTGGATGTTAGTTTCAAATGCTTAAGAATTGATGTAGGCGAGAAATTATGAATATTAGACTTGTTTCAACTGGTTTTTGGGAGAGAAGTGAATAGCATTTTGCATTCATGCGTTTAACAAAAATAGGTTCTTGTGGTTCATACAGGAAAATCGAACTTTTCTCAATTATTCTTTTGACTAACACAGGGGTTCCCAAACTTTTTTGTTCTGTTTACCCCTTGCCTAGTTTCGAATTTCCCGTGGACCCCCTTCCTTGGGGTCGTCCCAAAACTAATCAGGAATCGTGATAATATAACTATGGCATTCTAAAATCGAGAATTACATGGTTAAGTTCTATATATTGATGTTCTAAAACAACCAGGTGACAACTTTCTAAAAGATTCAGTTTGACAGTTTTACTGCGGAGGAAAAAAAATAAAATTTAAGTGAAAAGAAAACAGATGAAGAGAAAAACATAGCATTTTTATGCATACTTTCAAAAAAAAAAAAAAAGCACAAAATTTAAATTAGCTAATATTCTTACATAGAATAGGTGTATAAGGAAAAAAAGAAGATTGTTTTAAGTGGGACAGAGTGAATTTGGTGTATCAACAAAAGAACCCCTATTTGCATCTTGTGGACCCCCAATTTTTTTCTTTCCTTTTTATGGACCCCTTCCAAACTCCGGGGAACCCCTGGGGGTCCCTGTAGACCACTTTGGGAACCACTAGACTAACAGATAGTCCATCAAAAAATTCATATATTTATTGGCAATTAATGTCTCATAAAGTGTCAGCTCTTGTAGGTCTAATAACGTTATTTCATTACAAAAACCGGTCATATTTTGGAGTTTTTCAATTTTTCTTTCACATTTGTTTTTTCTTGGTGAGGAAATGGTTCACTTTCAATGCTTCTCATCAGACGCCAAGAAAAGATTCATTCCCTAGTAACAATGAGAGAAGCAATATTTTTAATAGCTATAAATGCGTGACTGTTAAGAGTGTTTATCTTAGCTAACTTTCTAGGAGTTATACGCATTTTTAGGAGGCTAAAATGAACGAATGCAGAATGTTACCCAATCCTGTCACAGAAACAAACTGAAGAATTGTTTAATATTCCTAATTTCTCATCTAAACCAGAACTAAACAGTCGAAACTGGTATCCAGACAGCATTGGGGCTAATAGAACTGCTTAAAGGGACCTGTTGGAGCTAGCTGGTAGTCAACTTGAAAGTCTGCGAAAAGTAGCTTTGACCCAACTAATTCGAACAGCATATAGTAGCTTTTCATTCTTGAAGCAAACATCCCGCGTCACTCGGTAGATTTTTAAGTTAAGTATGGGAAGAAATTAGGTTTATTTTACTACATTCATATCCATAAATTAAGGATAATTCAGAATCATCATAAAATCAAACTCGAAGTGATTTTATTAATGTCCATTAGTTTAATTTTGAAACATATTAGTTATGTCTACGATTTGTGCCTAAATTTATAGGTAGTCTCGTAAATATTTATGTTCCAATGGTTTTGCAGATATTACGCAACAAAGAGCAAACACACAGTGACCTGGCACAGTCCCCTGCCTAATTATATTAGGCAGGGGACTTACCCCTATCATGATTTATCAGAAAAACACAAACTTCAATTGGCCTTCTTTCAAACCAAAGTAATAGATTCATTTTCTGAGCAATAGTATTATAATTATACGAACATTTCAAAAACCCATGCCCGGAGAGATTTCGTATGAAAAATGACGAGTTTACAGAGAATCGCCCTTCTACAACTTGGACTTCTTTAAAACAACACCAGATTCAAGGTAATAGTTTATTTTATTTTCGAAATGTCTGTAACAGTGTGCACAGTTTGAACCATAGAAAACGTTGTGACACAATTCAAAAAAAAAAAAAAAAAAAATAGTGATTTCATAAAAATAAATAAGTGAAAGATCAATTGTTGGTGGTTTTTAAAACTTGAGCCATTCATACCATTTGCTGGAGAATGATTCAACACTTAGTTTTTCTCAATTATGTATACATAATACGGCTTTCGAATAAAAAATAAAGCTTCAAAAGTAAAACCCACACAAAACGCAGAGATTCCTGCCTAAACCACATAAATAAATATTTCGATTAGGTGCCACGTAAGAGGAATAACTGCCAAGACATATGTAACCTACAGTGACATTAATTTCGTTTCTAGTTTGGGATGCAAGTTCTTTAATCGTTTTATATCTGCTCCAATTAGGACATAAAGAGACGGCAAATAAGAGTTTCGACAAATGAAAAGTGCAAGTAAGTGGTTAATTCAATAGCAGCATTTGGATCTTTTACGGTGGGCCGGTATAAAAGGAATATCTTCACTCGTTTTTACTTAGAATTCGGAAAGAACTAGAAAGGATCATTCAAACTCTGTAGTACCAGTAAGTACAAAGATATTATTTCCCATTTCACTTGATATTTCGTACCAGTTCTTGTTCTTTCATTGCAATGGAACTAGTGAGTGGCTAGCAACATTTATCAAACCCTTTTCGACAAGTTTGTTAATATTTATGAAGTCTTGGGATGTTATTTCCCATTTTACTTGATATTCCAAATCAGTTTTTTCATTTCAATGGAACTAGTGGTTAGTAATTTTTATCAACACCACTTTTAGCAAGAATATTATTATTTATGAAGCAGGGCGCTTCTTGGGAAAAGATAAGTGCAACTGCTTAAGTAGCTCTCTACTCTCACGCATCCCCTCACGGTTTTAATAATTAATTAATTCATTAATTTATTAACTTATCCATTCATTCATTCATTTTTCATAAATGAAAAGGCATCGAATGATTAAAATTCGGGAAAAACTAGAAACCCCATATCGGATCTTTCGTTTCAACGGAACTAAGAGTTGGCAACCTATATCAACGTCATTTTTACGAGTTTATTAGTATTTATGAAGTATGGCACTTGTTGAAAAAAGAAAGATATTTATGCGTAAGTAGTTTTCTACACTTTGGAGTAATACTTGTTATTTTTCTTTATCCTTTCTTTTTTCTCATAAATGATTAGGCATCGAATGCTTTAAATCCAGAAGGAACTAGATAGAGTCTTTTAAGCTCTGCAACGCAGTAAGTACAAGTATATTATTTTCCAATGTGCAATGAATATTATCTACCAGTTCTTTCTCTATAATAGAACTAGTCGTTGGCAACCTTCATCGATGGCATTTTTGTCAAGTATATTAATATTGATAAGGTAGGACGCTTGTTGGGAAAAGGGAATCACACCTGCTCAAATGGTTTTCTACTCTCTTAGAAGCAATATTTTTTCCTTTCTTTTTTTTTTCACCAGTAAGGAGGCATAGTATGCTTTTCTATTTTAACCATTTGAGAACTATTGCACTCATGTATGCCCAAGTTCAAAATTTATTTGTTACTTATTGAACACAAATAATTTATGAATGATACTTTCTCTTGTTGTTCAGATAACAGAATAAAACTATTAACGAAAAAATTCATATTTTTAAAAAAGTACGATAATTTTACTTTAAACATCGCAAATGAAGTACATTCACATACTGCCATAGGGTCAGGTGGGGGAAAATGGGTCCAAAAAGGGTAATTTTACATTCATGCTTTGACAGCAAAAAAAAAGTTGATTCAAGCAGTAAATACACTGCTCAGGATATGCAAATGACTCTTCCTCATGACATTTAAGGCGAAATACTGATAAATAAGTTATAAAATGTGTTGTCACTGACCTATTTTGCCCCATATTGCGGGGTAAAATAGGTCACGAGAGGAGTAAAATAAGTCATGCTTTAATGGATTTAATTTCACGATTTGTATTGAACATGAATTTTATACATTTTTTCATTACTTTGAAAACAATTAGTATAAATATTTCTTGAAAGTAATATTGTCCTCTTGATTCATCTCAGGGCCAAGAATGGTTAACACTGTTTACGATGCATCAAACATCCAAACATCATCTCTCTCCGGAAACAAAAAACTCACTGTTATTTTAAAATTTATGGCACATTATTCTATATTGTAGAAAAAAATGATGGCATGAAAATATCCTTTTCTTACATTTTTCCCAAAAAACTGAAATTGTTCCCACTTTCCAACTGATATAGATAGGATATCAATGCACTTTGAATCAGTTACAAATTTTTTTCGAAGAACAGGTTTATTTATTATTCATTTAATTTTGTCTGTGTGTCTTTCTTCGAAGACAGTTTTAATTGATTTATTATCTCTTTAGACTTTTTCAGTATGGAATCTTTCCAATATTGTCGAGCTTGTTTTGATCAGTTTCTTGAACCACCAGTTTTCTGAATATTTATACTTTTCTCTTCTTGCATCTTTTAAAACTTCTTGTTTGCTTTCGGTTATTGGTGTAGGTGAGAGTGTGCTTATAATAGAAGTTTTATATGTATAAAATGAGAGCACGCATTTACTTCACTCTCCTTGTTCCAATATCGAAGAAACAGCCTCACATGTTGTGGAAAGCTTGGATGTTGGTGTCGTTCTTTCAACTGCATTATTTGAATTTAGCCGTGTAGAATGTTTTCCATGATTTGGTTGCCCGAGCTTCTCTCTTAGAGGAAAACAAGCCTTTTTTGCTGAACTTCTCAACAACATTTCCTGAAGGAAGTTCATCGAACAAAAGCTGTGCTCTTAATTTAGGCATTTTGATTTGATTTAATTATTTTGCACTATAAGTTTATATATTTATGTATCAAAATAATGACAAAGCAAATATAGTATTTGTTCTAAATTAGTACTCATATGCATGAAAACAAAAAATGATTTAGTGAGCAAAAAATGTAATTAGCTATGTAGTATATGCAAAGATTAACCTAATGAAAATATGACCTATTTTACCCCCAGGAGGTTTTTTACCCGAAAAAAAAAATCAATTTTGAAGTTTTTTCATCAAGCTTCTAGGAAATTATTCCTGAATTGGTTAAAAAATTAATGCGTGTTTAATTTTTTTAAATCAAAAGTTTTTACAGTGAGCAGTCAAGCTTCTTATGACGAAAAACACTTAATCGCTAATATCTGTCTACGTTAAAATAGAAGTTGCAGCTTATTTTGCATATAAAATGATGCCTGTTGTCTATTATACACAAAAATGGCAACGGAAAAAAAATATTATTTGCACATTTTTTAAAGAATTTTTTTATAAAGTGACTCATTTTACACCACCTGAACGTACTTCTAATTTCATTTAAGATTATTTAACTGCAGATTCAATGCAGCTAATTTAGTCAATTATTCAAACATTTCTGTTATTGGTTAGAAATAAGAAAATTTTGAAAAATTGTTGTACTTTTACATCTGTAATGGACCATATAGACACACAAGTCTGAAGTACCACGATGATATGCACTGCAAAAAAAGAACTGTTGTTTTTACAGTATAATAATCGCAGCCGAGGTTCCAATTTAAAACTATAAAATGCACAGTAATAAACTGTAAAACTAGCAATTTTAGTTTATTACTGTAAAGTTAGAAATTTTAGTTTATTGCCGTAAAATTTAGCAATATTATACTACAAAAACAACAGTATAATACTGGCAGCCGAGGTTCCAGTTTAAAATTGTAAAATGCACGGTAATAAACTGTAAAATTAGCAATTTTAGTTTATTACTGTAAAATTTAGTTTATTACTATAAAATTAACTGTATTATACTATAAAGACAACACTCATTTTTTACAGTGCGTACCTAAAGGGTAGTTATAAAATAACTTCAAGAAGCAAAGCTAATTTTGCTGCCATCTATATTAGAATTATAACATTTTGAAGAATTAAATATTTACAACATTCAGAGTTATCCCCCCCCCCCCCGTATCAAAATGTCAACAAGTTGTTATTGGGGCCAGTTACGATTGTTTTTCAAGCAATGCAAATATTAGGCAGAAATAATAGGCGGTAAAATGTTTTAAGTTAAGAAAAACTGGTCGAGGGCTTCACACAATAATGCTTACCTACAATGGCCCAATATTGCGTTTTCAGAACTTCAATTTTGAAATTTTCCCGTTGGAGAATCAGAACCCCCCTTTTTTCCCCTAAGGTCATCAAAGGTAGCGTACAATTGCGTTTTTGGGGATTCAACTTCCAAAAAATTTTAAGGGGGAGAAACCAGACACATGCTCTATTAACTTCGTTTAAAATGGCGACTTGGGAACTTTGACTCCGAAATAGAGCCGGGGCGAGGAACGGAAAACTCATTTCTATCGTTACCATAGATTCGGAAAAAGTCCTGACGACATTAAAGACCAAAGAGTCTCAAATTGTGATTTCAGAGCTTTTCTCGAAAAATTTCCAGGGGCCCTACTCTCATTGTATCGTCAATATAGTCGATACCGAGAATACGGGTTTTTTGTGCCCCGTGACGTCACATCTCGTGAGACATGAATAATCGCTAATCTCAAAGTCACTTCCAATTTAAGGTATCTAGAATCGCGCCGAGAAGTTTACGACAGGGTAAGAAGACGTGAGATGCCTACCTCGGCAGTGAGAATCTGTTTGTTTATTCTATTTTTTCTCAACGCGGAGTGTGCCATAATGTTTATAAGTTCTGAAAATGTGGTTTAGTATGTTTTTACATTGAGAGTTAAGATTTTTTCTTTATTTTGAGTTTGAATTTGGGAGAGGCAGCCATTTATCGGCAGTAATTGGAACTCTGCAACTTTGCCGATTATCTATAATCATCTTATTTTACTGATTAATTGGCCAAAATTTTGAAAATTGAAATTACTTTAAGGTATGCCCAAAACTTGAATTTATATATTTACTTAACCATGATGTCGATCTAACCCCGGGGGGGGGGTACATTTCCTTTAATAAATTGAGCTCTTTACTCAAATTCTATTTTCTATCAGGGGAGGGGAGGGGAGCATTTCATTTTTATCGTGTCGTATTTAAGTTTAATTTTTCCTCACAGAATAATTGAATCATCGTTTTTCAAGTCTTAAAATGATAGCAAAAGCATAAAACATGAATTTGTTTCTTTCAATTCTCAAACATAAAGCATTTTAAATGCATTTTGGAAAAAAGATCCGCAGACATGTGATTTAGGATATCCATTTTTCTCTTATGCATTGCCCCAAAAATAGGGACTTGTACTTAATATTTAGAGGGTGAATATATATCTCTTATTGCGAAAAGGCCAAAATATCGCGAAAAGCAAAATTGAGTCTATCAAAATCATTCAAAAAGCGCAGCACATGCAGTAATTTTTACCCCTTTCAAACAACAAATGTTTTAAATACACGTTTTGAAAAAGTGATACCTAGACACATGGCATGACTTCGTAGGATATTGAGCTTTATGTGCTGCCTCCCCCACCCCAAATAAAAACAATATAATGAAGTAGTAAAATATTTTGGATTTCAAGTTTTCGAAAGAGTATTTTAAAATTTATTTTTTATCTTGTCATAGTGCGATATGAAATTTCTCCATTTTAAAAACTTTAGATGGATTTAAGCCCCCCCCCCCAAACGTTGGTGCCCCATATACCTATGCCTTAATTTTGCCCTGCCCAGACATGTGATTTTTCTTTACTTAGCATTTAAAGACTGAAAATACAACTATTATTGCGAAAACAAAAATGAGTAACGCAAAAAGGGGACTTTTACTTAAAGCCTGAATTTAAAACTATTATTGCGATAAAGTCAAAATATCGCTGAAAACAAAGTCATGAAGTTAAATGATTTAATTTAACAAATATTTTAAAATATTAGTATTATTTTTTAAAAGTATTTATAAATTTTTTCATGTTTAGTCGAAGCATTTGATACATTGAAATGAATTCGTATAATGTATTTCGACACTTTACTTCGCTTACGCTTGTATGCTCGTTTGTGTTGAAAAGATGTACTAATTGCGATTTAAAATTCTAATATTTTCAAATTCCTGAAACACAACATCTTAATGCACGAATTCTTTTAATATTTGGCTCTCGAATCTTTTTGCCATATATTTCGAAGGCTAAGCTAAACCAGAAAGTTAAAGCAAAATGCACGCGCGAAAGTTGATGTAACGCGAGTGAGAAATACTGTCATTTGATTGGTCAATTGTTTTTCCTTCTCGATACGCGGTAGAAGGAGAGAAAATTCTCGCTTGGGCACATTAGGTCTTTCAGAGTAGCACAAAATTTGACAAGTGACTACTTTTTCGGCTATTCTTGCTTGTCGTGAGGGAGTAATAGACGTCACTGGAAGTACCAGGAAGTTTCAAAGTAGGGCCTCAGTGGAGAGTTTCGAATTCTCGTTTTTTTCTCTCAACGATACTCCAAGGATGGCCTGTGATTACGATTTTAAAATTTTAATTTCGAAAAATTTCTCGAGGAGTGTCCTAATCCTCTCCTTATCTGAATACTGGCAAAGTTTATCTGTAATTGCATTTTTTTAACTACAGTTTAAAAAGAAGCTCTCATCAAATAGGCCGAATTACGTCTTTCTCTTTTCATTACTGAAAATCGCCTAAAAGTGTGCTTTAGGATTTTCTAGCTCAGTCAATGCTGTGTTTAACACCTCCTGCTCTTTATATAAAATAGCTAAGTTATTGAGTATTTCTACTCCCATATTATTTCGTAAATAACTTCTTACTTTTTTCAAAACTTAAGAGGATCGTTCGCCAAATACATTCAACAATGCTATTGTTTAAAAAAAAAAAAAAAAAAAAGAAAAATCCAAAATGTTTCCATGTTTGGAACTATACAATATGCTTGATAAATGTGGTAACAAGTGACATCGGTTCAACAGTCATAAAAGATTGTGGTGACAATGGTATGACCTAAGGTGTCTGGACTTTCTGGTGTTGTTTTAAAGGTATCCTCGTTTTCTTGATACATAATGGAATGATCAAATTCATCTCCAAAGTGAAAACATCAATATGATTTTTGTATATATATTTTTAACCTTTAAGGGAGTTTTTTCTCTTTCTTCTGTTGACATGTTTCAATCAAAGATTCGGAATAGCTCAAGTTCAACTTGATTTATATTTTAGCTCTTTGACATAGCTGTGTCTTTGTGCTGTAGCACATCACAAAAAAAGAAAGAAAAAAAAAAAACAAAAAATCATTTCAAAACTTTTCTGCTTGAAAATGTGTGTCCAGTTTTTTTTTTTTTTCATCGGGAAAAAAAGTTTCTCTTTCGACTTCTGCAAATTGGCAGATCCTTTTCACTAAATAACAGCCTTAAAATATCAGTTGCTTCCTTTTGTATTTTTTTATATTCTTCTCGAAAATTTAAATAAAATAATTTCCTAGCGACTTCATTAAGCTGAAGCCTTTGAAAAAGTTTACAGCCTTTATTCATTGCAAAACAGTATTCCCAATCATAGTCATTAGAGAGGTTTCATATTTGTCCATCTTACATTATTAAAATCTGAATATATCTATTTATTAATCTATCTATCTATCCATCTATGACTGTCAAACTTCTCCCGAACTCCAGTGAACTGTCCATAGAACCAGGTTTCGACAGATTCCTATTTTTCTGACTTCATATTTCTCTTGGTTGTGTAATCGTATGACTTTAATTATCAGAGACATTAATGAAAATGTAAATTTTCAAAGATTTTTCATTGGGTCAAAGCTTCCTATTTCCAAAGCGATTAAAACTAAATAGAGAACACTCAACTTTGGCGCAATAATTCCTGCTCCGAGTACGATTGGATAAAAATTTGACTAACGGCTTAGTGGAATTATAGAGTATGAGTTCGAATTTGGGCCAAACAATATTTCAATAAGTTTTTTTTCTTTAGCAGATATTTTCTTTCAACTTTCCATCATCATATACAGGGTGATTCAAAAAGAGCACCACAATTTTATGAACCTGCATTTAATCTAAGAAACACAATACAACCTTTTATTATAAATGATTATAAAGGTAATTTAAAAAGTTTTTATCACGAAAATTAGTTCGCAAATGTTTAATATGACCCCCTCCTGACACTTGAGCGATATCAACTCAATATTCAAACTCGCTTCAGGTTATCAATAGAAGCGGGTAGAGGTAGTAGAAGCACTATATCCTTAACGTGTCTCCACAAGAAAAAATCGCAAGGCGAGAGGTCAGGGGCCCTACTCTGAAACTTCCTGGAACTTCCAGTGACGTCTATTACTCCCTCACGACAAGCAAGAATAGCCGAAAAAGTAGTCGCTTGTCAAATTTTGTGCTACTCTGAAAGACCTAATGTGCCCAGACGAGAATTTTCTGTCCTTCTACCGCGTGTCGAGAAGGAAAAACGATTGACCAATCAAATGACAGTATATCTCATTCGCGCGTGCATTTTGCTTTAACTTTCTGGTTTAGCTTAGAGTACGAAATAGATGGCAAAAAGATTCGAGAGCCAAACATTAGAAGCATTCGGGAAGATTAAGATGTTGTGTTTCAGGAATTTAAAAATATTAGAATTTTAAATCGCAATTAGTACATCTTTTCAACACATACGAGCATACAAGCGTAAGCGAAGTAAAGTGTCGAAATACATTTTACGAATTCCTCTCAATGTATCAAATGCTTCGACTAAACATGAAACATTTTTGAAAACTTTAAAATAATAATACTAATATATAAAAATATTTGTTAAATTAAATCATTTAACTTCATGACTTTGTTTTCAGCGATATTTTGACTTTATCGCAATAATAATTTAAAACTCGGGCTTTAAGTAAAAGTCCCCTTTTTGCGTTACTCATTTTTGTTTTCGCAATAATAGTTGTATTTTCAGTCTTTAAATGCTAAGTAAAGAAAAATCACATGTCTGGGCATAGCAAAATTAAGGCATAGGTATATGGGGCACAGGCCCAGGGCAGCAACGTTTGGGGGGGGGGGGCTTAAATCCATCTAAAGTTTTTAAAATGGAGAATATCGCACTATGACAAGATAAAAAAACAAATTTAAAAATACTCTTTCGAAAACTTGAAATCCAAAATATTTTACTACTTCATTATATTGTTTTATTTTGGGAGGGGGGGGGGCAGCACATAAAGCTCGTACTCAATGTCCTAGAAAGTCGAGCCCTGTGTCTAGGTATCACTTTTTCAAAACGTGTATTTAAAACATTTGTTGTTTGAGAGGGGTAAAAATTACTGCATGTGCTGCGCTTTTTGCAATGATTTTGATAGACTCAATTTTGCTTTTCGCGATATTTTGGGTTTTTTGCAATAAGAGATATATAATCACTCTCTAAGTATTCAGTACAAGTCCCTATTTTTGGGCAATGCATAAAAGAAAAATGGAGATCCTAAACCACATGTCTGCGGATCTTTTTTCCAAAATGCATTTAAAACACTTTATGTTTGAGAATTGAAATAAAAAAATTCATGTTTTATGCTTTTGCTATCATTTTATGACTTGAAAAATGATGATTCAATTATTCCGTGAGGAAAAATTAAACTTAAATGCGATACGATAAAAACGAAATGCCCCCCCCCCTCCCCTGATAGAAAATAGAATTTGAGTAAAGAGCTCATTTTATTAAAGGAAATGTACCCCTTCCCCCCCCGTGTTAGATCGACACCCTGGTTAAGTAGATATATAAATTCAAGTTTTGGGCATACCTTAAAGTAATTTCAATCAGCAAAATTTTGGCCAATTAATCAGAAAAATAAGATGATTATAGATAATCGGCGTTCCAATTACTGCCGATAAATGTATGCCTCTCCCAAATTCAAACTCAAAATAAAGAAAAAATCTTAACTCTCACTAAAAACATACTAAACTACATTTTCAGAACTTATAAACAATAAACATTATGGCACACTCCGCGTTGAGAAAAAATGGAATTAACAAAGAGCTTCTCACTGCCGAGGACGACATCTCACGTCTTCTTACCCTGTCGTAAACTTCT
This sequence comes from Uloborus plumipes, assembly GCA_038373865.1. Classification (NCBI taxonomy): domain Eukaryota; kingdom Metazoa; phylum Arthropoda; class Arachnida; order Araneae; family Uloboridae; genus Uloborus; species Uloborus plumipes. The sequence goes on along the minus strand of JAXGGA010002334.1, from coordinate 83,274 downwards.
CGGCGCGATCCTAGATACCTTAAAATAGAAGTAGCTTTGAGATTAGCGATTATTCGTGTCTCACGAGATGTGACGTCACGGGGCACAAAAAACCAGTATTCTCGGTATCGACTATATTGACGATACAATGAGAGTAGGGCCCCTGGGGCCCAGGGGGAGGGTGGGGAGCATTTCGTTTTTATCGTATCGTATTTAAGTTTAATTTTTCCTCACAGAATAATTGACTCATCGTTTTTCAAGTCTTAAAATGATAGCAAAAGCATAAAACATGAATTTGTTTCTTTCAATTCTAAAACATAAAGTGTTTTAAATGCATTTTGGAAAAAAGATCCGCAGACATGTGATTTAGGATCTCCATTTTTCTCTTATGCGTTGTCCCAAAAATAGGGACTTGTACTTAATATTTAGAGAGTGAATATACAGGGTGTCCACTCCAATCGTGGACCAATAGCTAATTTCTAAACCGTTAGAGATAAGCATATAGTTTATTTAGGAAAAAATCTCCAAATTACGAAAGGAATTTTGGGTCTATTCAATGTTTTTCAAAAAATCAAATTTTGAAAGAGTTACGAAATTTAATTTTTTATACAGCCCCCCAGACCTATCAATCATATTTAGTAAAACATTCTTGACACTGTAACGTTTAAAACTAAAAAAAAATCACTCTTCTACCACAAAAATTGACCGAGTTATGAGGTTTTGAAAAATCAAGATTTTGAAGGATTTCGCATACGGTCCCTTAAGCGATCGCTCGATGACGTCATGAAATAATGCAAAATCTTGATTTTTCAAAACGTCATAACTCGGTCAATTTTTGTGGTAGAAGAGTGATTTTTTTTTTAGCTTTAAACGTTACAGTGTCAAGAATGTTTTACTAAATATGATTGATAGGTCTGGGGGGCTGTATAAAAATTTAAATTTCGTAACTCTTTCAAAATTTGATTTTTTGAAAAACATTGAATAGACCCAAAATTCCTTTCGTAATTTGGAGATTTTTTCCTAAATAAACTATATGCTTATCTCTAACGGTTTAGAAATTAGCTATTGGTCCACGATTGGAGTGGACACCCTGTATATATCTTATTGCGAAAAGGCCAAAATATCGTGAAAAGCAAAATTGAGTCTATCAAAATCATTGCAAAAAACGCAGCACATGCAGTAATTTTTAACCCTCTCAAACAACAAATGTTTTAAATACACGTTTTGAAAAAGTGATACCTAGACACAGGGCACGACTTTGTAGGACATTGAGCTCGAGCTTTATGTGCTGCCCCCCCCCCCCCCAATAAAAACAATATAATGAAGTAGTAAAATATTTTGGATTTCAAGTTTTCGAAAGAGTATTTTTAAATTTATTCTTTAGCTTGTCATAGTTCGATATGAAATTTCTCCATTTTAAAAACTTTAGATGGATTTAAAGCCTTTTTTTGCCCTGCCCAGACATGTGATTTTTCTTTACTTAGCATTTAAGGACTGAAAATACAACTATTATTGCGAAAACAAAAATGAGTAACGCAAAAAGGGGACTTTTACTTAAAGCCTGAATTTAAAACTATTATTGCGATAAAGTCAAAATGTCGCTGAAACCAAAGTCATGAAGTTAAATAATTTCATTTAACAAATATTTTTAAATATTAATATTATTTTTTAAAAGTATTTATAAATTTTTTTCATGTTTAGTCGAAGCATTTGATACATTGAAATGAATTCGTATAATGTATTTCGACACTTTACTTCGCTTACGCTTGTATGCTCGTATGTGCTGAAAAGATGTACTAATTGCGATTTAAAATTCTAATATTTTTAAATTCCTGAAACACAACACCTTAATCCACCCGAATGCTTTTAATATTTGGCTCTCGAATCTTTTTGCCATCTATTTCGGAGGCTAGGCTAACCAGAAAGTTAAAGCAAAATGCACTCGCGAATGTTGATGTAACGCGAGTGAGATATTCTAAAAATACTGTCATTTGATTGGTCACTCGTTTTTCCTTCTCGATACGCGGTAGAAGGAGAGAAAATTCTCGCTTGGGCAATTTAGGGCTTTCAGAGTAGTACAAAATTTGACAAGCGACTACTTTTTCGGCTATTCTTGCTTGTCGTGAGGGAGTAATAGACGACACTGGAAGTTCCAGGAAGTTTCAGAGTAGGGCCCTAGGGCTTCTTGGAAGCTGTACTCGCTAAAAACAAAAGCTTCCTGTTGAGCGGTTGCCATCTTAGCATCATCTGACGCTAACGCATTGTCAACAGCGGTCAAAGAAGCAACTAAATGAAACTTTAGTTTCCTTAATTCGACAACAGATAGTGCTTATTCTCCTTTACTTCTATGCAATTTGAATGATATTCAAAATTGTGGTATTCCTTTTGAACCACCCTGCATATTATTTCTCAAAAAAAAAGGGGGGGGGGGAGGTATACCATAGTTTTAGCAACACTCCATCAAGCTTAAAAAGTAAGACATCATTTAAAAGATTTTTTTCACCGCTAACAGCGAAAAACAAACAAACAATTCATATCTTTGCTGTTATTCAAAAAAAAAAAAAAAAAACTTAAAGAAAACGTGTTTTGCATGCTTTCTGTCAAGTGCGAATGCTTCACACATGTCAGCTAGTCATCTAGCTGAATCCTAGCTTGGATATTCGAGCGTTTCCCAAGTCCAGACACCAATCCGGACAAGAGTCATCACTCGGACTGTCCGGGTGTCTGGTAATCCTACATATAAGGTGAGTTGAGAATCCAGTTTGTCTCTTTTTTTCTCCCATAGAATGCCTATTCGGATGAGGGGTGCTCTGCTCTTTTCAATAGGCCTGATGATGGTGGGATGCTTCTCTCCGTGTTCACCTGCCTTTAACGCCTTACAAGACGACCCTCTCCCTTTCGTAAGTGAGATCATTACAAATTCACTAAAGGCTGAAACAGGGAAACCCATGTAAGTTGACTACTTGCAGTGTACACGTTATTGCTGACAGGTGGCTTACATATAAAACTTGATTTATAGTATAATATAGGACAAATTCTGTACCTATAAACGTGGTCAACTTGCATGAGTGGTCAACTTTAATGATTCTACTATCTTTATTTAATTGACCAAATAACTCTTCCTGGCCGCGCGATTCTAGTTGGAGTCGTCTTCAAGCGGATTCACAAGGTTCTTGTATAACTTTGGAAGAAAACTCTACGATTTGCTGCCACCTTCTTGATTGTCACGTGTCAGGATTTCACGTTTTCTTTGGTCAATAATTCATTTTCGGCAACTGATTATTATTGTTTTAGTTATTTCAGTTTAAGTTATGCAAAAATTGTCACCAAAAAAAAGTGATAAATAGCATTCTAACTCCATTGAAATTCGGTGGCTTGACTATAATTGTCGCGTGACAATCAAACAAAAGGCTTTTCATGTTGAAGGATGGGAAACAACTCTTTGCTATTTCTATCAGATGTCTGCTGCAAGCATAACATCATTTGTATTAGGAAAATAATTTGTTCGCTCCATTAGTAATATAGAAATAAAACACACAACAGAATTTCGTTTAAGTTTTACCGCAGCCGAAAACGTGTGAGTTGATAGGAAGATTTTCATAAAGCTCGATAATGTGCTTTTTACTGAGGAGATGCAAAGTGCAGTAGCATGGCATTCTCTGGGGAAATGCACAGTTCAGTAATGTGCTTTTCCCTGAAAGATACAAAGCTTAATAACCTGTTTTTCTTTTTCAGTTCATGCTCAAGTCGAGGAGTACATTGCCGGTTAGCTTTCAGCGCTTGCGGATGAAGCGGGGCCCCGGATATCTTGGAGTCCGGGGCAGGAAATCCGAGAAGATCAAGGCCAAAGAACCTTTTCCCGGATTCATGGGAGTCCGAGGCAAAAAAAGTTTTCTCACCTACTCAGGGTCCAATCTCCCAAATCATTTAAAGCCCGAATCAGCATCCTGTTCACACATCTTATCAAGCGCGAAGCTCTAATGATCAACTAAAATAAAACTGCTTCATCTATGGAAAACACTTACCCTTTGCAATCATGTGCATTGGAAATCTTATTTGCTGTGTTCACCTCTTAGGTGCTCTGTGTTAAAAGGAGTGTAACAGGAAGTTTTTGTAATTGATATATTTTAAATGTGCGGAATGGATGATCATTGAAGAAGGAATTAAATTTTTATAGAATAAAACTTTCTGGTAAAATCCAACTAAATGTACTTGTAAGTTTTCCAACCATTTCAAGTCCAAGGGATTTTCTTTTTTAACCGCCATGTTTCGCATGAATTTGATGCTCTCGCCTAGATATTTGAACAGAGAATAAAAAATTAATAGTGCGGACAGGAAACTTGTTACAGACAACTCGATACACAAAAGCGTGATAGTAATGTGCCCATCTATTACCCAATTTGAAAATACAAATGAGTTTACAATTACAAATAAGAAGTAAAAATTATTTTCGTTTGTGAACTATTTTTTAATATATTTATTTTACTGCAGAATGAAGGAGGTGGCGCGTAAAAAGAGTTAAATGGCAAATAGTTGAAAAGGGATCTGAAGGTGAAATGTTCCTTAGACAAATAAAAATTACAATATAAAATAATTTGTGCGAATCAAACAAAAATGCTCCATTTAAATTCGCACAGAGAAAGCCACAATTTGTTCAGAAAGATTTTTTTTCCATTTCTAAAACTATTCTTCTGTAGTTTAATCACGCATATGCGTTCACCTACCCTCTTCTACCACAGGTCATGTCTGTACTGCCTAGTTTTTTATCATACGATCTTCCCCGCATTTGCGCACGCCTGAGGTCTCTTCGGATTTTCTAAAAATAGGGGGGGGGGGGATGCAAACAAGAAGTAAGAAGCGAATAAAAACTGAAAGCACCGGCAAGTGCGTCTTTTTAACCTATTATCCTTCTTTCGAATGGAAGCGTTCATGACTGCCTGGCGCGGAGTTCGAAAACAGATAGTAGTCATATTTAAAACTTCTTAAATTAGTAGTGTCTACAGTTAATTGCTTGCAAGAAGGAATTGTTTTGCTTTATAGCAAAACTACCTACACATCTAGAAGGATTAGTCAGAACGAAACAAAAATTTACGTACATAAAGAAAACATTGATGTGAGAAATTGATTACAAATTGAAAGTTAAATGATTATTTATTACTAGAAAACCCCCCAAATGAATGGATGTTTTAGTACGCTGATGAGCCACCTCTAGCGTGAACATACAAGGCGATACGGGGAGAACTGAGACATAATCGTCTCCCCGTACGATGCCTCACGTCATCTCATCTCATCTTTCCTGTAAAGTCACTACTAATTCGATCCATTTATTTTACGCCCAAGTAGACCGTCCAGATCCCAGAGGTGCTCAACCTGTGTTAAATCAGAGGGCTGAGAAGGCGAGAGAAGGTGATGATGTAAAAGAGAAAGACTTCTGACATCCTTGCTATGTGGGACTGTATATTGTCCTGTTTTAAAGGGCTCCTGGGAGCCCTGCTATGAATGGAAACACATGTGACTGAAGCATAGCCCAAACGTTCCATTAGGGTGGATTAATATTGGCAGAGTGGCATATATGCCAAAGCACCCGATATTATCACCCCATTTGCAAATGCAGTGTGCAGCTGAAAACAAAGGCATGATTAGGGTCTGTCAAAGGCACTGTCAGTGTCATTTCACGTTCTATAGGATTAGAGAGCAACCGAATGGGTTCAGATTGTCTTAAGCAGCGAGTCCACATTAAATTTTAGCAATAGTGACAATCCTAGCCATAGCTTAGCTAGCCCATTGTGAACGCACATAGCACCTACAGTTACAAACTAACGCTACACGGAGTGTTATCGCGCACAAAACATGGTCACTCTCATCGGTGTTTTTCCACTTACGACAGTGATAAATCGTACCCGATTGTCTCTATCGATATTGGCTCACCCAAAATGCATTTACATGTACTGGGCGTTTTTCAACCTACCGATTCAACGACGATTGTGTCGTCTCCGTCAAACTGATGTCATTTATCGTACCCTTTTCATTAGAAAGTACCCGCTTCTCCTTTCGCGTCGGTCCGATATTGGTTCATCCGTTTACTTATTTTGAAGGAGAGCGATAGCACACGAAACGATATCGGTTGAATGGAGAAACAGAACAATAGACACAATAGCGAGCTTATCGTTGTGGTAATACCGGTCGATTTTCTCCATTACCATGTCGCTAAGTGGAAAAGCGCTCTAATGTTGATCCACAACCTCATAATAGCCTAACGATATTTTTATGGCTGGGCTCCCGGGAACAGGACAATGCACGGTCACAGATAGGAAGGGTGTCAAGGTCTTACTCATTTCATCACTCTCGAACTCCCATTGCTCGACGCCATAATTATTTACAGACAGGCCCGTCATTAAGGGGGGCGGGGGGGGGGGGCAATTGCCCCCCCCTGGCTTTGAGAAATCAATGTATTTACATGTAAGTCGGCGTGGTTTTCAATGTTTTCCGATGAAATTGCATTGCGTTTGGACCCTTTGCCGCCCCCCCCCTGGAAAAACTTGAAATGACGTCCCTGTTTACAGATCGAGCATATCCTGAATCGCTTGGGACTTGGAACGGTAAGAACTGTCTTCTGCAATCGACAAGCTGCACATATATCACTAATATCTCAAAAGTTCTAAAACATACTGCAGATGTGGACTATGGCAAAAGATCATGGGGTAAGATAGAAAACAGCTCAGTGATGAGTCAGTCCACTGCAGCCCAACAGCTCATTTTGGTTTTACCACTAAATGGAATAAATTCTTTTTGAACAAACTCCTGTTTTCTTTTAGTCATTTTGAGTGGAATTTTTTTTTAAGTCTATACAAAGTATTTTGCATGGCAGTTTTTAGCTGGCTAAAAATTAATAATCTATCCTCCACTCACATTTTGGTTTGCTGTGATTAACATCTTTTTGAACTTCACATCCTCACATCGTACATTACATAGTTTCAATTCATTTATTTATTAAACATTTATTTATTTAATTACCTTCTGTTTTGGTCAGGTACGATGGATATTGTCGTGTCTATATTGCCGGACAAACTTTATTGCAATTAATGTACTTAGTTTTGGCTCAAAATTTTTCAAAGTGATATTAAAGAAAACTAAAAAATAATTTCGTTCATGTAGTTAAGTCATTAAATTAAAAAGTATTTTAAATATTCTTATCGTACTCTTTTTGTCATGTTGTCACCAACTTTTTCCAGTCTCTTCCTAAATGAGGTAATACAAATGACTAGTAACAGACATTTAAACGAACTGATGTTGATGAATAGAAAAAAAAGGACAAAAATATAACAATTAAAAGACTTTCGGACTGAGAACCTAATAAATTTATCAGTTGAATAAATAAATAAATATGTTTTTTCTTGCAGTTAATACTGAAATTAGACCCCCCATAGCATGCAATAAAAATACATTCCACAAAAGGACCTTCTGTTTCTTCGAAAATACGATGAAAACGACTGCTTGAATTTCTTTTCTGGACTTTCACAGTTAAACAAAAGCTGTAATTCCTAAACTTTAGTTTTGCAGTTTTTGGTATTCACAAAGTTGAATCATTATCTATGGTACAGTGTGGCTCTTATAAGTTGTTCTGTGACCTTGACAATGACTACTTCTTGATGGAGTAATAGGGAAAGGTGATTGGTGTTTAGGTGAGTTGGGTTACTTTTGTAGTCGTTTTGAGAAGGTATTCCATTTCAAATATGGGAGAGGGGGCACATGTGAACAAAAATAACATTTTTGTATTTTTTCATTATTAATTTGAGATGTTAAAGAAACAAGTGCTATATATGATAGATCAAACATTTGCTAATATTTTTATGCAGTTTTACCTATCTTCTTCAACAGTGAATTCCAGCCAAAAAAATAAGTCAAAAATATGTTAAATTTTGTTTACATCTGCCCCAGTAAGGGGGGGGGGGCAGTTGTAAACACATCTGGGGCACAAGTAAACACGGATACATAAATGGAAATAAAATACACCTAAGCATATTTTTAAGCGTACTGCTTATTACACATTAACTTTACTACACTACTGCTTATTACACTTGCAATGAAAATATCAAAAGTATTTATTTAACGTGATTAATTGTCTCAATTCAACGGACATTGCAGCCTTCAAGTTTTACAGAAAAAGAAACAGAAGATGTAGCTCGACATGAGCCACCTAAAACTGAAGGTGGTAGTAATTTATGCAGAATATTATTAGAGTGTTTACCATCGATGTATGAACTGTTTCTGGAAACGTAAAAGTTTTATTCATATTGGATTTTTGTCCTTTAGGTTGGGAAATCTACGAGGACAAAGTCATTCACAGCTAAATTTTCTGGTGCAAGGTTGACTTCAGCACAAATTTCTTGAAAGTTGCGGTCTTTAAAACTAATAGGGTCATTCCATGTCAAGTGTACGAGTCGTCCCCACTCGACCCCCTCCGATTTTGATGAAATTTGTTTTCGATGTACATATAAGACTTGCATGAAACCATACCAAATTATAGCTCTATAAGCCTTATGGTTTAGCCAATAAAAATTATGGAAAAAAGGCCTCTTTTTCGCGTCTTGAAAAAAATGACCAAATCGTCAAGTTTGTGCTTTTATTGCTCGAGACCAAAGACGATTATCAGGCTCAAATTTGGTGATTCTGATCACTGTTTAGGGTAGAATAGCCTACTTGTGTAACAAAAGCTCCATACACAGTAGATTTTTTGCAATTTGCTGCCAAAGTTGGTAAAAAATCGTATTTTAGTAAATTTTGATCATACGTTATCAGCTTGTATCTGCTTAGAGAATGACTTTCTGAAGCTAATTCTTTCCTCGTTTATAGCCTGATAGTTCATCCGAAAGGTGTGCTAGTGGCATCTCGATAGCTCAAATAATTGCTGAATTATGCGAGTTGAAATTCCAGTTAAATTTCTTTTTTCTCAATTTTGTCTCAATTTCAAAGGGCAATATCGTAAAAGGGTCATCTTGGATTTTAATTTTCTTTACATCATTGGAAAGAACACACTTTTCTTAACTAAAAAACGTTATTTTTATTTTTGAGACAAACTAGTTTCAAGGGTTATTGCAGGTCAAAAATGCGTAAGTCATTCAACGTGAAATCAAAGAAAAAAAGACATAGACCTCAAAAGTTGATGTCAATTTGTTCTATTAAAATTTACAGGAGCTATTGTACTTATGTTCTGATAGAAAAAAATATTTTTTAGATGTTTTTGAACTTTAGTTTTTGTGTGCGCATCCGTAGAAACTCAAGAAATGGCAAAAAATAAAGTTTCGTTTTTAACAAAAATAATTATCTTCTTATCGCTGCTATAAGAGCTTGAGTCTTTTCCTATGTGTTATTTTTAAGCTCTTGAAACAGAATTTCGGATGATATGTCGCTTGGCAAGGTTTTAGGTCATTAGTGTTTCAAGGTCATAAAAAGCATTTCCCCATTGCAATCATAGGCTGAATATCTAAACCCATCCTCGGCAGTATAATTAATGGATTTTCAATTAATACTTATCATATTTTCAATTACTATTGTTATCATTTATTTACACGGTGGAAATAATTGCAATATTCAACTCTATCGAAAACTAACTATATCGCATTTTAGAAAAATGGGTCTGCAGTCCTATTATACATGTTTTTTTTTTCACGTACACACCATATTAACTGTTTTATTTATTATTTATCTCATTTATTAATTATTTTTATTTATTTATTTATTTATTTATTTTTTTTGAAAAAGGAAAAGATGTTTTTTATGAATTAAAATATTAATGACACCTTGCCAAGTGACATATCATCCGAAATTCTGTTTCAAGAGCTTAAAAATAACACATAGGAAAAGACTCAAGCTCTTATAGCAGCGATAAGAAGATAATTATTTTTGTTAAAAACGAAACTTTATGTTTTGCCATTTCTTGAGTTTTTACGGATGCGCACACAAAAACTAAAGTTCAAAAACATCTAAAAAAGGTTTTTTCTATCAGAACATAAGTACAATAGCTCCTGTAAATTTTAATAGAACAAATTGACATCAACTTTTGAGGTCTATGTCTTTTTTTTCTTTGATTTCACGTTGAATGACGTACACATTTTTGACCTGCAATAACCCTTGAAACTGGTTTGTCTCAAAAATAAAAATAACGTTTTTTAGTTAAGAAAAGTGTGTTCTTTCCAATGATGTGAAGAAAATTAAAATCCAAGATGACCCTTTTGAGATATTGCCCTTTAAAATTGAGACAAAATTGAGAAAAAAGAAATTTAACTGGAATTTCAACTCGCATAATTCAGCAATTATTTGAGCTATCGAGATGCCACTTGCACACCTTTCGGACGAACTATCAGGCTATAAACGAGGAAAGAATTAGCTTCAGAAAGTCATTCTCTCAGCAGATAAAAGCTGATAACGTATGATCAAAATTTACCAAAATACGATTTTTTACCAAATTTGGCAGCAAATTGCAAAAAATCTACAGTGTATGGAGCTTTTGTTACACAAGTAGGCTATTCTACCCTAAACAGTGATCAGAATCACCAAATTTGAACCTGATAATCGTCTTAGGTCGCGAGCCATAAAAGCACAAACTTGACGATTTGGTCATTTTTTTCAAGACACGAAAAATATGCCTTTTTTCCATAATTTTTATTGGCTAAACCATAAGGCTTAAAGAGCTATAATTTGGTATGGTTTCATGCAAGTCTTATATGTACATCCAAAAAAATTTTCATCAAAATCGGAGAGGGTCGAGTGGGGATTTTTTCGAAATTTGGGACACTTGACATGGAATGACCCAATATCGAACTCAGCGTCACTTACTACAACTTTTAACTGTTCCTTTTACAGCAGTTTAGCAAGTTTAACTTTCTAAACTTGCTAAACTGCTGTCTTCTTTGCAACTCTTTCAAATTTCAATTAAATATTGAGTATTGAAACTTTTAATTATTTAATATTTTTAATTAGACTATTCAATATATAAAAAAATCAACAATTTTTGAATTTGAAATAACTAAATACCATTATGGTCCACAAATGAACTGTTCACATCTGCCCCTACATAATGTGTTCACATGTGCCCCTTATCTCAACTTAGGCCTAATTTGGTAAAAAACTATACCTTTTTCAATTTTTTTAAAAAGTGCATGAAATCTTCCCTTATTAATGCCACTTTGTAACGAATAAAATTCAAATCACAAAAAAATAGTTTTGGATGTGTTTTTACTCGGAGAACTGCAACATAAAAGTATATCGGCACTTTCCAAAACATAAGATCGTTGATAACTAAAAAACGAAATGGTTTAGATCTTTGAAATTTCATGCAGGATACAGTAGTTGTGTTACCATCTACATACATTTTTTTCAGATTTTTCTCTTCATGTTAATTGGGTAAAATATCGTTCGTTCACATGTGTCAACCTCTCCTCTAACACTTCCCTTCTTCACTTAACTCCCCAAGAAGTGGTAAGCATTGTCAAGGGCACGTATCAACTTATTAGAGCCCCCTATAAAAGACATGATGACGTTGACAAGACAGCTGTGGTTAATTACAAAAATCCTATACTTCAGGGTAAATCAGGTTAATTTGGGGTATATTTCACAATTTTAAACTACATCAGAATAGAGTTTTGGCTTCTAGAAATTATCGTAATTCTGCATAGCACATTCTAGGTTCCTCAAGTAAGACAGCTAGATTTCATTTTTCTCTTAACTCATTTCTTTAAAAAAACTAATGGTCAGTTTTTTGAATTAAATAGTTTGTTTTAATTTTATTGATTGTTTACCGAAAATAGTCTGATAAAAAAGCATGATAAAGATAAAACGCGTTTAATTCTTTTCACACCTTATTCAAAAAAACGTCTTACGCATCGAGAGCAAATGACACCGATTTTGAAAATGACTCATATATGAGTCGTTTATTTTGAGAGTGGGGAAAGTCGATTTTTTGTTGCTGTGAGATATTTAAGGTTCGGCGTTTCATTAATTAGTTTGTCCGGGGAAAAGATGAAACTTTCATCTCCCAAATATTTAGATTATGATTTTTTATGAGGGGGGGGGGACAGTCACTTACATATTGCGACAAAGGGCCCTAAAGAAACCATTTGCTTTCTGCTTCCTTTTGCAGAATTTTTACGCTGCGATGGCCGAGGGAGAAGTTGTGACATCAATTTGAAGCCGAACGATTCCGTTTCAGTGCTAGAATAATCGTCAAAAACTGAATTGATCACATACTTATGACACACTTATTACATTATGACTTGGGAGGGAGGAAATGCTCAAACTATATTTTATCAACCCTCTGTTCTATAAAAGACTAGGCGTTGCATTATTTGTTAAATAGAAGCAACTATCTTAACTTGGTTGTAAAAAAAATATTGTTCTTGATTTGAAAACATATACATAATCATTACAAATGACTTTTATATCTTTGAATCAAAGCACGGAATTGGGACTTTTATTATGCTTCCGGAGTCATTTATTCATTCTGTTTTTCAGTCACTGGAAAAAAAAAAAGAAAACAGTTAAGTTCTCGAGGAATGAATTAGTGTCATGTCTAACGTAATTAGCGTTATGCGAAAGCTACTTTGAATTTTGTGATGTAGTGCTTATTTAAAAAATAGTTATCACTTAACCAATAATTACTCAATGGACACAATTATTTAATAATTTCCCGACTGCTTAAACTGTGTAGCATTTACCATCAGTTTAAATACAGGCAGTAAAGAAAAAAGGAGAAATATTTCAAGTTCAATAAATTTAACACTCGCTCGAAAAGGATCTAGAACACTTTTAGTTTTGGCAACATTTATTTTTTCATTCAGGTGAAACAAGAACAATTTAGAATTTCAAAATATTTCCCTAAACTGAATTCATATAAGAAAATAAATTTCAAGTCTCTTACAAAGAAAATACTTTTTCAAGTTTGCCTGAAGAATGTGATGTGAGTTTAGAAGGTGGTGAAATAGGTTCTTCTCTGCCTTGATATTTTTATGATTTTTTCATATCCATTTAGAGACATTTTCATTTCTTTTGGCAAGATAATCTGCACTGGATAAAGATCGTTTGCCTCCCCAAGCATTAAAATTTCGCTTTCCGCCCCAAGCGTTAAAATTCCTTAAGTCTCTAAGGTATTGTGATGAGCTTCCAATGCCTAGAAGTTTGCTTAAGTCAGCAGATTCGACTGATCTCTTTCCACCCCATGGACTAAACTGCTTTTTGCGGTAGCCTTCCAGTTCTTCGACTTGAGCGTTCTTCCCGCCATAACCCTGGCTGAAAGAATCGGTATCCACTTTTGTTGCGCTTAGGAAAGGTGGGAGCTTCAGGGTCAGTAGATAACTGGAAGCATCTTTAGGTTCGCTCTGTTCACGGAGTTTGGTATCGTCAAAATCTTTCGATGACGCGGAGCCATCAGGCATGCTCAGCAATGGTTTCCAAAGGGAAGCGATGACAACCACGAGCAAGATAGCACTGATGGACATCATCTGCTGGGAGAGAATGAACTGAATTAAGTCATAGTATAATGCTTCGGCAAAGAAACTAAACTTTACAGCTAGTGACGTCGGGTAATAAAAATACAAATACAAAAATGACAACCAGAAATAGACTCTAGCCCTGCACGGCTATTCCAATCAATTTATTAATATTCAATTAAGATCAAGATCCCTCTTGAGAATTATTAGCTCGAGCGGAAATACTCGCACTCGCTTGTTATTGGTCATCATACAGAATCGGAACTCATCGCTTACGAAGATGCTGGCCGTTCCATACCCATCCAGGTTTGTCACATTCGACATCACTCTAAACGAAAGCTACTCTATCTATAAATTGGAGGTATTGTTTTGTGACTGTGTTACTGTGAGAGCAAACCTCCTTCAGCTAACCGTCCGGAGATTTATGCTCCTTGACGGAACAGCACCTGCGTGTAGATAGTGAGAGCAGTACATATTGGGACTTTTAAAGCCTAACGCATACTGTCTAAAATTTCTTCGTGCGACCTCCGAATCATCTGCGGACGCGCCAAGTCTCTTCTGACTCTCACGAAATAGGGAGGAAATGCAACGAGGAAGTAGCAATCGAACAAAAGCTGAAGGCATCGGGAAGTGCGCATCCTAAACCTATCTCCCCTTTTTCAGATGGAAGCGTTCGTGGCTGCCAGGCGCACAAAACGCAAACAGACAGTAATAAGGTAGTCCAGTCCCAGGTAGCACAAATAACCTTTAAACGTTTTATTCACGTTTTTAAGCGGTTGTTACAACGTTAATAACCATTTTACAACCTTTAAAAAACGAAGTGTGCTACTTGGGGTAGTATTGTCATATCTATAGCGATAATACCTTATTTGTCTAGTCTGAGAGCCGTCAAATTTCCACTGTTCCCTGAATCGTCTTACAGCTCGACCAGAATGGCCAAGTTGGTAAGCGATGTGCACAAATACGCAGCTCACTCCACTTAATCTGGCAATCCTCTTTTAAATTCTATCATATGCATGAAAAATTTTCGAATGCATCTTAGATATATTTTCAACTCTAATGTGAACCTTTTTTTGCGATGAAAGCCTTACATTAATAAAAATCAGTTTCTGCAAGTAGGTTTTATTGTTGCAAAAGAGATTGCACAGTTACGCTTTCTGGTGATACGGATATATATTTGGGCAATTCCACGATAAGGTCAACCAGATGGTAAAATTTTCAAAGTTAATATTTCTAAACAAACAAGATATCATTTTAAAGGTAAAGAGTTGTATATTTTGAAATTCATGTCTAAATTTTGATAACTTAAGTTTTAACTAAGTTACAAGAGGTCAAACTAAGGTCAACATCCAGAGCGTTTTCAAACTACATTTTACGACTCTCAAAGAAGCTGTGTTTTTTCCAAAATATACATACTAAAATTATGAATTAAGACGAATAACTATTTACGTATTCAATGTACAACAGGTGATGTTGTAAAAATGTGTTAGAATATAATTCATTTTGATTTGTGACAGAATTCCCATGGGGCACATTAAGTGTTTTACGTCCGACACCAAAATGTACGATTAATTATGCTGAGCCAATAATTTTAAAGATACATACATCTGACTTTGTATACAAAGTAAGATCTTTGGTCTCATTGATGTAACCTATTAACATTTTGTGACAAGTAAATATTTTTACTTAAAATCTAGGTGTCGGACGTAAAGAATTTTTTTACGTCCGACACCGTTTACGTCCGACACTGTTACATTCCTAAAATAACACTTGTTTACAACTGTGATTCTCCATATTTTGCCTTTAATTACAAAGTTAAAGTGAAGCATGATTAAAAAAAATAATTTTGACTTTACTGTGCATACATATACTTTAAATTTACTTATTAAATAGTAAATTTTGCTTCAGAATAATACTTTAAAAGTTTTCTTTCTCCTCATGAGACATTTATATTAAGACACTTACAATGCATCACAGTTGTTCTGGGAACTCTTGAATTAATAAAAAGTGTATATACATATTATTGCTTTGAAAAGAACAGCAACCCAACTCTTAAGTATTCATCTAAAGTTTTATAGGCTAGATCATCACAACACAACCTGTATTCTGTTTCACAAGGAGTCAGAACACATGGATTTCGTAGTTAGATTTGTACAAGTGGACGCTTGCATTTTTTATCAGTGTACTGATTAATATGCATATTTGCTGGTTGATGGTGGTTGATGCCATAGGAGGCACTGTGAAAAAAATCGTTTGGCGCCGCGTTAAAGCAGGAAAAATGACGGTGACAAAAGCGAAGCAATTTTCTCAAATCTCAGCATTTTTAAATCCGAATATGCACATAAAGTATATTCCAGCAAAAGATATACACATAGATACAAAGCATTTGCATCAGCACTGGAAAGCTGTTTTCCATATTCCAAACATCAAATCTGTTCATTTTGCCAAATCAGCTGGACACAATTAAGTTCAAATTGGTGACATATCACGTGATAACAAATTAAGAACAACGTGATAACAAATTAAGAATCTTATAATTCCGGGATCGAAGAATCTGCAGATCTTGATACAGTAAACATCAATGACTGGGTTGTGGTACGCATGATGCCATGCTTTGTCTTGGATGTATCACCAAAAAAGTTACATTGTAGTATTAGTTATGCATAGTTCTAAAGGTTATTTTAAATGGCCAAGAACTGAAGACAAAATATTTTACAAATTACGGGACATTATAAACGTTTTCGTCCTCCGATCCCAACAGGAAAAAGGGGGCAGTTTAAATTTGATGAACCCTTTCAAATGTTAAAAAATATGTGTGACCTAGGAATAAAATTTAAGCTAATTTTCTTATTTAAAACTGTAATCATTGCATTTAAGAACAACGGTTTAGGTCCAATTCGAAGAGTTTACGTCCGACACCGCAAATTTACGTCCGACACCAAGGTAAAAGTAGTTCCAAGTTCATTTTATTCAAAACAATATCATTAAAAAACTGTAAAATATGCTTTAATCTTAAGTATACTATCGATCTTAGCTGTTTTTGAAATTAAAAGGTAAGCCAATTCGCAGAGTTTCAGTAAATTTTAAGTGAATCTCCAATTTTACTATTTGTGCGTTTACGTCCGACACCAACTCTTTAAATCTTCTTAATTTCTATTTAAGAGATCTATTTTAAAAAACTAACATGATTTTTTATTCATTATGATGTAGCGAGTATTTTGAATACCAACTTAATCATTTCTATTCAGTTTATATTTGATAAATAGAACTAAAACTAAAAAATATTTCTTCGTTTTTTACGTCCGACACCATGGAATTGCCCATTTGTTATCACGTTGTTCTTAATTTGTTATCACGTGATATGTCACCAATTTGAACTTAATTGTGTCCAGCTGATTTGGCAAAATGAACAGATTTGATGTTTGGAATATGGAAAACAGCTTTCCAGTGCTGATGCAAATGCTTTGTATCTATGTGTATATCTTTTGCTGGAATATACTTTATGTGCATATTCGGATTTAAAAATGCTGAGATTTGAGAAAATTGCTTCGCTTTTGTCACCGTCATTTTTCCTGCTTTAACGCGGCGCCAAACGATTTTTTTCACAGTGCCTCCTATGGCATCAACCACCATCAACCAGCAAATATGCATATTAATCAGTACACTGATAAAAAATGCAAGCGTCCACTTGTACAAATCTAACTACGAAATCCATGTGTTCTGACTCCTTGTGAAACAGAATACAGGTTGTGTTGTGATGATCTAGCCTATAAAACTTTAGATGAATACTTAAGAGTTGGGTTGCTGTTCTTTTCAAAGCAATAATATGTATATACACTTTTTATTAATTCAAGAGTTCCCAGAACAACTGTGATGCATTGTAAGTGTCTTAATATAAATGTCTCATGAGGAGAAAGAAAACTTTTAAAGTATTATTCTGAAGCAAAATTTACTATTTAATAAGTAAATTTAAAGTATATGTATGCACAGTAAAGTCAAAATTATTTTTTTTAATCATGCTTCACTTTAACTTTGTAATTAAAGGCAAAATATGGAGAATCACAGTTGTAAACAAGTGTTATTTTAGGAATGTAACAGTGTCGGACGTAAACGGTGTCGGACGTAAAAAAATTCTTTACGTCCGACACCTAGATTTTAAGTAAAAATATTTACTTGTCACAAAATGTTAATAGGTTACATCAATGAGACCAAAGATCTTACTTTGTATACAAACTCAGATGTATGTAGCTTTAAAATTATTGGCTCAGCATAATTAATCGTACATTTTGGTGTCGGACGTAAAACACTTAATGTGCCCCATGGGAATTCTGTCACAAATCAAAATGAATTATATTCTAACACATTTTTACAACATCACCTGTTGTACATTGAATACGTAAATAGTTATTCGTCTTAATTCATAATTTTAGTATGTATATTTTGGAAAAAACACAGCTTCTTTGAGAGTCGTAAAATGTAGTTTGAAAACGCTCTGGATGTTGACCTTAGTTTGACCTCTTGTAACTTAGTTAAAACTTAAGTTATCAAAATTTAGACATGAATTTCAAAATATACAACTCTTTACCTTTAAAATGATATCTTGTTTGTTTAGAAATATTAACTTTGAAAATTTGACCATCTGGTTGACCTTATCGTGGAATTGCCCAAATTAAGAATCTTATAATTCCGGGATCGAAGAATCTGCAGATCTTGATACAGTAAACATCAATGACTGGGTTGTGGTACGCATGATGCCATGCTTTGTCTTGGATGTATCACCAAAAAAGTTACATTGTAGTATTAGTTATGCATAGTTCTAAAGGTTATTTTAAATGGCCAAGAACTGAGGACAAAATATTTTACAAATTACGGGACATTATAAACGTTTTCGTCCTCCGATCCCAACAGGAAAAAGGGGGCAGTTTAAATTTGATGAACCCTTTCAAATGTTAAAAAATATGTGTGACCTAGGAATAAAATTTAAGCTAATTTTCTTATTTAAAACTGTAATCATTGCATTTAAGAACAACGGTTTAGGTCCAATTCGAAGAGTTTACGTCCGACACCGCAAATTTACGTCCGACACCAAGGTAAAAGTAGTTCCAAGTTCATTTTATTCAAAACAATATCATTAAAAAACTGTAAAATATGCTTTAATCTTAAGTATACTATCGATCTTAGCTGTTTTTGAAATTAAAAGGTAAGCCAATTCGCAGAGTTTCAGTAAATTTTAAGTGAATCTCCAATTTTACTATTTGTGCGTTTACGTCCGACACCAACTCTTTAAATCTTCTTAATTTCTATTTAAGAGATCTATTTTAAAAAACTAACATGATTTTTTATTCATTATGATGTAGCGAGTATTTTGAATACCAACTTAATCATTTCTATTCAGTTTATATTTGATAAATAGAACTAAAACTAAAAAATATTTCTTCGTTTTTTTACGTCCGACACCATGGAATTGCCCATTTGCATGTTTCAGTCCTAACTCTAATCATTTATATGGCAACACTTTAAAATAATGTTCAGCGTTTCTCCGAGAAATTGATTAAATGAAGCAAAAACTCTTAGCTGTAACTATCATTTTTAGGATAAGTTTCTCCAATTCAATGGCACTTTAACAAGCATCGCGGTATTAGTGAAATGTTAAACGAATCTCATAGATAAAGCTTGAACAAAGTTTTTAGTTATTTGCAGAAACGGTGAGGAATGAATGAAATACCAGTGACTAGAGTCAAAAGAAAATTTAGATGTACTTGGCCAATCTCGTGATCAAGTGTTGTTGCTTTGAAAATATAAACGTAAATGACACCCATACATTACATTTATGCACCAAACATATACCGAGACATGACATAGAATAATATGAGAATTGAATAATTATAATTGCATAGAAATTCATCAGAACTGTTTAACGCATTTAAACTTAATCAGGAAACCATGACGTAGTGTAATAATGAAAAACATCTAAAAAAGTAGCATTTGAGAGAGCCTTGTAAAATATGTTTCTGGATGTATAAATTATTTGCCCTTGTAACCCCTTATCGAAATATGAGGTCTTAATGACTGCAGAAATTTGAAGGAAAAGTTACCAAATTTAGAGAGTTTCAATAATAGCAGAGATATTTCATTTGATTTGTAGATTGATATCATGCCACACGCAGGAAGTTAAATTGCGTGATCGATCTCTCGCCGAGTTTTTAAGTTAGGCTCTTTTTAAAAAAATTCGTCCGACTTGAAGACCTTATATCTCGATTACAGGCGAGCGAGGGCAATTAATTTTAGCGTCAAAATTATGTCTCGAGGTGCCATTTTGATTGCTATCTGTTTGAACTGTTTCCATTGTCGGGAGGACTACATATTTGGACTATATATGAATTTCCTGGACTATATATTTAGGGCCGACAGAGTGGCGTAGTGATTAGAAATCGGACTTAAGATATTAATTACTCTTAAGCTCACGGTTCGGGCTAAAACCGAGCAGTCGTGGCATTTTCAAGGTGCAAAATATCGTCATATTTAAAGATCAATTGAGTGCACATTTGGCTCAAGCAGTCTTGGCCAAATTTAGTTCATAGTGAAATTTCGCATCGTGTGTGCACAGGGGCTTAAATCAGAAGGGAAACTGGGAGTCAAAAGTATCATAGTTGTGGCATCCACCGACAGTGGCGAGAACAAAATTGGTTTGTGGTGGTATTAAAAGATAGTTACCGGTCTATGGGTCACTCACTAGGTCTTCAAATAATGAGAATAACTAGCTCCATTACATAAAATAAAGAAAAAAGAAAGTCTGCCATGGATGGTGTGGCCCCGGGTTCGAGTCCCGGCTTGGGCATGGATGTGCTTTCTCTCTCTTGTTCCTGTCCTTTCTGTGTGTGAATGTGTTGTATAAAAGGTTGCCTACCCTATAAACGGGTCCCTATGGCATACGTGTACTGTGGAAGTCGGACTTCACACCAAATAACGGTACAGTTGGAAAAGTGAAGCAGCGCACCCCAAATTGCCAGCCTGGCTGGCACACGAAAAAAAAAAAGAAAGAAAGAAAAAAGAAAGCTATCTGACCAGAAGTATTTTGCTGATTGATTCCAACGTGTGTTAAGAAATTTTCCACGTGGTGAAACAAACTATACAAGGTACCCGCTGAAATTCTTAACCAATCCCAATAACTTATAAATGGCCAGAGCTATCATCATACAAAAGTTGGGTCTAGGCATGATAAAGTTGTCATGAGCATCTCGAGGAAACCGCTTACATACCCACTTGGTAGAAAATTTTGGGGTATTATTTCAAAAACAGGAAGGGCTATAGAAAAAAGTAAAGTACAGAGTTGTTCAACATCATTATTTAGTAAGAATATAGGCTAGATATCTTTCTATCTTCAGAATAGTAATCCTAGTCTTCTTTTCAATAGCTGCCAACAAGAAAAAACAAGCAACAGAATAGAAAATAAAAACACAATACACACAACAAGGAATGCAGCAAAATATTAGTTGCCAATACGCTCGCTTCCCTCCCAATAACGGTGGTAATTGGAGAAGCACAAAGCACATAAACTCGGAAGAAAGTATTCATATTACAATTCATACGAAATATACGTTAGTAATGATATAAGAGTATCAGCACATACAAACAGGATAGTAAATGCACTCTTTAGATGTATGTAAATGCCACTACAAATATGGTTTAAATAAAATCTCATTAAATCAATTACCATTAGTGATTTAATTTTAAATCTTAATGCTCTAAAATTATTTGCATTACTAAAGGTGTTTATTTTAACGTAGATAATGTTAAAGGCGCAATAAGGCACTGTCCCATTGTACCCACAAAGCAGTATTTTTAAATCAAGAGTCAAAAGTTGGCCAAAATGTATTAATGAAAAAAGAATATTACATGTATGCAATGAAAAATGTATTAGCTTTAAATTAATGCATTGATATCGATTTTTAAATAAAAATTTATACTTTAACCTTTAGGAACCGGGCGGTACACATGTTGTACCATAAGTCATTTTTCTTTAGAGGACGGGGTTGAAATTTTCACTCGAACCCTTTGGAGCCGGGGATTTTTTCAAGGTTTCATACGTCTGGTACGACAGTTTATACCTTCTCTTTTCAATGGAAAATAAATCTGTGGTTTAACTGTCGTACTACCAGGGTCGAAAGAAAAATTTCCAAAAAACAGCTCGGATCCAAAAGGTTAAATTTAAAAAATAAAACTTGCTTAAATTGGACAACAGTGATTAAAATAAAGTGGGTTACAACTTCCCTACAAGTTGAAATGTGGCAGTCAACTTGTAGGAAAGCTTCATAGGCTGGTTTCGACTACTATAGGGGAGTGAAAAAACCTCTATGTGACATGGAAGGACCTCTGTACCAAATCTGACAAAGATTCGACGTGGATTTGTATATGGAACACCTCTGATGTGAATTTTGCGCATCAAAGGTCCTGTGTGTGCCTAATTTGGCAAAGATCCGACGCAAACTGTGGATTTGTATTAAGAGCTCCTCTTATAGGGAGGGGCAGGGTCGCCTCCCCCATTGAACTCCAAAAAAGGAGTAAATATTATTAATGTCGACCTTCGATTTATCAGAGCCACTCTAGAGCTGGTTTCAGCCACTCAATCAGCATTTATCTTAGGGTAGAAGGGTTTTCAAGCTGGTTCGTAATAATCCTGGTTCGCAAGTATGAGAAACGTACACACAACACAAACATACATCCGTTTGTTTTTAAAAATGTATATAATGTGAAAGACAATCTCTTCTCTTTTGAGGAGTAATAAGGAAGGGTGATTTGCGCTAAGTTGAGATGAGTTCCTTTCATAGCAGTTTTGAGAAGATATTCCAGTGCAATCCGTGCCAATAACATTTCTTTTCTCACTGAAGTCCCCCCCCGCCCCCCCCAAAAAAAAGCTTGTCAAGGTCGAGCTTCGACTTATTAGAGCCAAACTAGAGCTGGCTTCAACCACACAACAAGAATTTTTCTTTGAGCAGGAGGGTATGCGAGCTGGTTCATAACTATCCTCGCACGCCAGTATGTATTGACATGCCATTGGCAACATAACTTGACTCTAAGATAAGATTTGTAAAACTATATCCCTTCACTTCTCTTCTGGCCGCGCCCCTGATTGACGTCGCAGACAGATCAGGATGCTTGAAAAATATGTTTGCTTCATTATGAGGAGAGTCTCACTTTGATAGCGCAGACATTCGAACACGAATCGACGGTCGAATTTCCAAACAGATACCTCAGAACAGAAACCATACAGCTGCCTTGGGTGGTAACTTTCAGGGGCTAAAAATTTTTCTTTAATCGTTTTTAATTGCTATCTTGAAAATGAATTTCAGCACTTTTTACATTCTGCAGTGCTCTTCTTATTATTAAATTTTATAACAAGGAAAGAGGGGGGGGGGGAAGGGCACATGTGAACAAAAATGCCATTTTTGTATTTTTTCATTACTAATTTGAGATATAAAAGAAACAAGTACTCTTCATTATAAATCAAACACTTGCTAATATTTTTATGCACTTACCAATCTTCTTTAACAGGGAATTCCAGCGAAAAAAGAAGTCAAAAATATGTTAAATTTTGCTCACATCTGCCCCAGTAAAGGGGCAGTTGTAAACACACCTGGGGGGGGGGCACAAGTAAACACGGATACATAAATGGAAATAAAATACATCTAAGCATATTTTTAAGTATACTTCTTATTACATATTAACAAACACTTACAATGAAAATATCAAGGTATTTATTCAACGTGATTAATTGACTCAATTCAATGAACATCAAGTTTCACAGAAAAAACCTTCAAGTTTTATAGAAAAAGAAACAGAAGATGCAGCTCGACATGAGCAACCTAAAACTGAAGGTGGTGGTAATTTTAGCAGACTATCATCAAAGTGTTTACCATCGATTTATCATCTGTTTTTGGAAACATAAAAGTTTCATTCATAGTAAATTTTTGTCTTTTTGTTCGACCATTCTACGAAGACAAAGTCATTCACAGCTAAATTTTGTGTTGCAAGGCTGACTTTAGCACAAATTTCTTGATAGTTGCGGTCTTCAAAACTAATGTCGGACTCAGCGTCACTTACTGCAACTCTTAAGTGCTCCTTTTTCAACAGTTTAGCACGCGTTTAACTTTCTTTTCTTTGCAACTCTTTCAGATTTTAATTAAATATTGAGTATTGAAACTTTTAATTATTCAATATTTCTTAATTAGACTATTCAATGGGAAAAAAATCAACAATTTTTGAAATTGAAGTAATTAAATACCATTATGGTGCACAGATGCCCCTACATAATATGTTCACATGTGCCCCTTATCTCAACTTAGTCCTAATTTGATAAAAAACTATATTTTTTTCAATTTTTTTTAAAATAGTGCATGGAAACTTTCCTTATTAATGCCGCTTTAAGAAGAATAAAGTTCAAATCACAAAAAAAAAAAAAAAAAGGTTGCGTTTTTATATGGAGACTTAGAGCATAAAAGTATATTTTCACCTTCCAAAACATAAGATCTTTGATAACAAAAAAACAAAATGGTTTAGATCTTTGAAATTTCAGGCAGGATATAGTATTTGTATTACCATCTACCGTAAAATGGGGTGAATTGGAACACTTTTCAGCTTTGATTGTAAAAAAAGCAGTTAAAAGATTTTTTTAATTTGATTTTCAGGGTAAAAACTTCGGTCTTGCTTTACTTTTGATATTCCAAGCAAAGACAAAACATTTTGAACAGTTATTATTAAAATATATAGGAAATTATGGATGTTCCGAATCACCCCGCTGATAGGGTCAATCGGAACACATGTTAAAATTTTTATTTTTTTTCCATTTAACCTGTAATAGGTCTCACAAACATGAGTAATATTGATGGGGAGAATAAGAACAGATAATTACTGTCAAATAAAAGTATAATTTCAATACCAGTAAACGTTTATAATTTGTCAAAATTCAAAATAATTTTGAACTTATGAAAAATGAAAAGTAATTTTAAGAAATGCTTTTGAATTGAAATACAAAGATTTAACATGAATGGAAGTCACTCATGTCGTCCTCAAATATGTACTAGTCCTTAAAACTAGCAATTGGGACTTGGCTTATGTTTTTTCATAGCATCTTCTGGGATGAACTCTGCATTTTTTTTTAGTTTCTTGAAAATTCTGATTTTCGGGGATTGTCCTGAAAGATTTTTTTGCTTATTTATCCCTGTCTGTGTGCTGGCCTTTTGCTATATAAAGTCTATATGACTTTCCCCCTCGTATTTTAAGTAAAAAGAAGTCTCCTGGAGAAAAAATCTTTTGAAATCTGCAATTTTTGGTCATTCTAAGATATAGTTGCTCATGAGAAGGGATAAAAAGTAATAAATCCTTGTCCTTGTCTTATTAGAAGAATTGGGGTTAGAATGTTGCTTTTTCAAACAGTTTCCTTCAAATAATTTTGAATTGGAACAACCGAACAAAGTGTTCCGATTCACCCCGCAATGTGTTTCCCTATGGCATTTTTCAGAATTCTTCATTTTTATGGCACAATTTATAAAGAATGTAAATTCTAATGTGGTATTCTGTTGTTCAGATACATGTATAACTGAAAGATACCACTCTTAGGTATAAAATATAAAAAGGTTTGTTCTTTCATATGAAGTTTTGCAGTCTATGAAAATGTGATGTTTTCTAGCATTCCACGAGCAGTCCTCCTTAGAAGCCAGTAGCGTTGGCAGATTGACAAAAGTAATTTTTTCCAACTTCCTATGATCTTACCTTTCTATAAAAAAAAATAATAGTAATGGCGAAAAATACCCTATAGTATTTTTATGAAGAATTTCTTTGTACGGTCGGGAAGTTTTGTTCCGATTGAGCCCGCTGTTCCTATACACCCCATTTTACGGTACATAAATTTTTTTCAGATTTTTCTCTTCATGTTAATTGGGTCAAATATCGTTTGTTCACATGTGCCCCTGTTTACTTGAGTCCCCCTCTCCTTATATCAAAATGAAGTAAACAATACGAGCAATACATCTCCAAAAATATAAATAAACATTAATGCTAAATTATAGGCATATTTAATTTCATGCCAATGCAACTTTAATAAATAATACATATAATTCGGAAAGGTTCGTTACTGAAGATTTGCGGTGCGACTGGCATGCAATATGCTATACTTCCAAGGTTTTATTATTTTTTTTCAACGTGGAAATTTTTTGGACATGAGGCTCTTACCAGGAAAGTACGCGATCATGGAATAATGAATTTTTTTTAATGAGTACCAATCGAAAGAGCATTGTAAAACATGTTTCTGGAGGCACGCGTTTTTGCCCTCGCGCCCCCGTTATCGAAATATAAGGTCCTAAAGTCAGCTAATTTTTTTTGAAAAATCGCCAATTTTAGCGAGTTATAATGAAACTGGAAGCTGCGGTGCGATTACACTATTTGCATCCAACGGAAAACTTGATTCCCATTTTTGGTCATCTGCAAAGCTTGTGAAAGACGGCTTTACTTTATCTGTGCGAGTTAAAGCAGAAAGCTACTATCAAGCCTATGACATGGAAAGCAAAGAGCTTTTTAAAGAGGAAAAACAATTTTAAACAACACATCAAAATTAAATTGTATCGTACTATTTGCGATTAAAGCAGGTCCCTTGTTTAAGGGGAGTCCCCCTTGTTAAGGGGCCCTTGTCAACAGGAGGTGACAACTGAACCTCCTGTTTTTTTTTAATTATTTTTTTTAAGTGTTCGTACAATTCTGTAGTATGGGGGGGGGGTATATTTAGGGTTTTTAATTGTAAAAATTGAAAATATAAATTTTTTCAACCCACTTTTCTTTTGGTGGGTCCCCTATAACTCAAAGTGAGTTCCCCTAAACATTTTCGTCAATTGCATCACTGGGTATGTAAGAATGGTCTTTCAAAAAAAAAAAAATGCTCAAAATTTAATGAAAATGTGTTTAAATAAAAAAAATCAAACAGGAATGAGGTGTTTTCTCTGAGATATTTCGAAAAAAAAAATGTTCGCTCGAATCGAACTTGCTCCTTCAAAAGTTGTAAGTGAGGACGGGGGGAAAAATTGGAATTTCGAAATTGAATGAAATATTATTCAAATCAAAAAGTCGAGTATGGGAGTGTATTGTCCTCACTGAGCTCTTTGGATTAAAAAAAAAAATCGAATTGGACTATGCACTCAAAAGTTATTGCGGGGGGGGGGGCAGAAAAACTGACCAATAGACAGACTGACAGGTACAGTTTCCGCAGCTCAAAACCCAACTTTCCTATTTTAAAATTTTCTGTGTATTTAATTATTATTATTAAGTTGTGCTTTTTCTTCGCTTGAGCGTTTTTGTTTTTTTTTTCATTGCATCAGGCCTTCTTTCATGATTTTTTTTTACCTATTTTCTACTTTTACAAAGCTAAAACTTGTATTAACTTTAAGCTAAAACTTGTATTGGTTTACAATTTTGTTAAAACTTTTCCTATCCTTTGAACATGTAGCGGAACTAGTAAAATTTATTCTAGTGTTTTTAAACAGTATGAAATTAACATGCAATATGTTTTACATTTACGTTACAGAGACTTTTCGCTACAGTGACCAATTTGTTTGAACGGCAGGGGTTTTTACAATGAATGCTGACTCTATTAGTATATTTTAAGAATGGAAATAATTATTTCCCTCTACCATTGATGTAATTTCCGACGTGGATATAATTTTGCAGCTATTGATGTTTACTAATTCGTTTTCTTTTAAAAATTTATTTTTTCTCGATTTCAATTTTAAAAAAAAAATGTTTTTTGCTAAGAGTTGGCAGATAGTGAAACTTCTTGTATCGATTTTTTTTTTCAATAAGAACTGATATCATAATCCATGACAATTTAATTTCTACCCCAAAGATTATTTCTTTCATTTTTTGTACATGAGCTTATATTAGCTGCTCTTCATACTTATTTAATTATCCCGAATTATTCATTTAAAAACACGTGCAATATATTTTAACGTATAATATTTAATACATACAACTTACTTCAGTAAAAAAACTTCAAATAACTAAAATTCTAAAATGTATTGTTATCAATCGTAAAAAGATAAAACTTTAACTTCTTTGTAAAGTTTTCGCTCCTCTGGATAAATCTCTCAGCTTTCCACATCATAGTCTTGACCTCTTTATTTTAGCTCATACAAGTAAAGGGTTAACGCAAACCATCTTACTTTCTTTGCAAATGACCAAACATGGAAACGATGCGATGCCAAGCAAGCAGCGGAAGGGAGAATCTGGAGCTAGCTTCAATTTCTTACCAAGTCTTCAAATTTGGCTCATTTTCGGCCGACTTTAAGACCCCTTATCTCGAAAACGAGGGGACGAGGGCACTTGATCTTTGGGTCAAAGACATGTCTCAGTATGCTCTTTCGAATGGTACCATTTTTAACTTTTTTCATTATTACTTAAGTCGAGTACTTTCCTGGTTAGAAGTAAGGCCGATACTTTGGGTTTTAAACGAAAAGTAATTGAAAAAATTGCAGAACAAACCCCTGGCATAAAAAGGGATTTGTTTTGATGGTTTTTTAAATATTTTGGACAAAAATAACCTCATGAGTCACCCAACATGATCGAAATATTCATGCTTTTGAATTTTGGTCCTCTCTAGTCCCTCAGAGAATTTTTTATGGTAAATATTATGCTCCCTTCACCTCCAAATGAAAATAACGGCTATGGAAATGTCAGAAACTGAAAAAAAAAAGATGTGGAGGAGGTTTACCATTTCCAAAAAAATGGAACGTGATTGGAGGAAATCGGTGGTCATTCTTGGATTTAGGGAGCCATTTTACATAAGAATGGGCAAGAAGGGTGGCAGAAGTATTTTGAGATTTTTTTTCGAGCAGATTATTTAGATTTGATAATTTTTCATAAGCCCAAGTCTTTAAATTTTTAAACTGACATTTAAAGAAGCTTTAGTTGAGCCATTCAAAGAGAGTTGTTTTTAATTTTTAGCGTGGGGGGGGGATGAGGGTTTGCTGATTTAAAATCTATCTAAGGGGGCGCGGAGTTAAATTCGTCTCTGTTACGATTGCACTTGATTCTGCGAATTTAATTCCCACTAAAGGCAAAAAGGTAATTTAAGCTTACTATTGATCATACAGTTACTTGCAATTGAATTATTTAGTTCATAAACTTGTCAGCCGGCAACTGTTTTGTTTTTAGAAAAAGTTAACAAATCTTCTATAGCAGTCGTTCTCAACGGGGGCGATACCGCCCCCCGGTGGGCGGTGGGAAGATGTTGAGGGGCGGCGAACATATTTTGGGCGGCAGGGGGGTGGTGGACTTATATTGGGCGGGAAGGGGGCGATGGGCATATTTTGAAATGTGCTTGTAAAAATATGTTTTTGTGCGGGGGCGGGAGGAAACCCTCATCGCTTATATCACCAAGGGATAGCTTAAAAATTTATTTTCTGTGGATATCTCCCGAACCCTGTTCTTTCTAATAACGTCACGAAGGATAGCCTAAAATTTGAAATAGCACTTGACTTTGAGAGCCACCTAACTTGACCGACTGTTTGTGTCAGAGCATCCCCCCAAACAACATCAAAGGTCATCAATCGCATTTCTCACGGTGCAATGTGAAAAAAAAAAAAAAAAAAAAAAAAAAAATTCCTGTCAAAACTCCTGATCCTTAACCATTCTCTCTTTTCGTTAACAAAAATAGTTTACATTTTGCGTTTTTTATACTTCAATTTTGGAGAACGTTGAAAACGTTGGAAGGAGCTCTGCCTCCCTAACATTACCAAACTTAGACTTTAAATAACTTCAATTATGAAAATTCTTTATAAGAGACCTCTTTCTCCCTAGTTAATTTTACCAAAAATTATTTGAAATTTCTTCAATTTTGAAAGTTTCACCGGGAGCAGAATCTGAACTTAAGTCTTAATACTACGAAACCTAAAATTAAAGAAGCCGCATTTCTAAGACTTCGTTTTCAAACCAAATTTCGGGGAATATCCCCGATATTTCACCGCCGCGCCGTTTTTTCTCTGATGTCGCCAAAGGCAATATAATAACTTTTGTTGTCTTATCTAACCTTCAAAGCAAGAAATTAATCAAAAAGAATTTCTTTGAATTGAACTTGTCTCGTGATTTAGAAATTCAACGAATTCCAGTTTTTTTTTTTAATTGTAAATTAAAACTTGATTTATAATCTTCAAAGGTGACAGGTAAGTTCCATGCTGTCAAGTCTTTGTCCCTACTGAGAACAATAGAAGAAATGGCTTTGTTATTTCCGCAGTAAAATACTGTATCCGTACGTAATAAATAGGGGATGCGTATTGCATCTATTGCATAGTTGTCAGTAAATAAGAACAAGACTGCTTAGGATCAGACTGTTCAGGAAACATTTGAACGTAGTGTATTTTTCAAAATATATTGGTTTTCAAACAAAATGCTGAAAACGGTGTAGTTTTATTTCAAACCGTGTTGTTCTTATTTACTTTAAAAATGGTTCATTCATTAAATGGACGCATTCTAGGCACTTGGTTGTTACTGACACAGCTTTTCAGAGGGGGGAAAAGCCCGCTTTTCTAAAAAGTATGTTAAGGAAAAAAAAACAGCATAAGTTTTTTACTCAAAAGTCATTTTTCAACTATCTGTTTCGGCAAAATTATAGAATTAAACCGGTCAAGAAAACTACTCCCCTCCTCCCCCATCTTCCACTTTTACGTCCGTCAGGGTAGCTGTAAAAAGGTTGAGAACCACTGTTCTATAGCAATAAAAAACTTTAGCAATACGCGATGCATTTTTGATACGAATATAATTGCCGTGAAAAATCAAACGTTTATACGATTAAAATTTGAACAAGAGAAACAATTTGAATATTAACCTATTTTTCTCAATTAAGTCTGATTACTTATCATATACCTTAGTAATACACCTTTTCGATTAATTTTAAACCGCCTTGTATACCAAATATAAATCAACATTACATTTGACATAAAGAAAATTGAATAAAAAAAATCCCTAATTGGAGAAGAAATAGTTAAAGAGAGGCGAACTTAAGAATGGATAACTAATTGAAAGAGGATAAGCGAGGCCCCTGTTTTGAAAATGAATGTTGAACAAAATGTTAAAAGATATCGAAAATCACTTGCCTCCTCCGTCGTTTGGAAGAATATGGGGGCTGGAGGAAATAATGGAGTACTGCACCTCTCGGATCTCCGCTGGGGGTTTTATAAGGCTGGTTCCATGATATTTGCCATTCAGAAGCAGACTGGAAACAAAAAGCCGCATCCGACGTTTCGCTAAATAGATTCCTTGAGACTTTATGGGAGAAGGGATACAGGGAGCTCTAACTCGGTAAGACACTGGAGGAAGAGCGCCTTTATCCATTCTGAGGGCAAAATAGGTTTCGGCGGACAAAGGGAACCGCCAAATGGATCCAGATCAGGTTAGTCCGAGCTAGAGATCACGAATACTTAATGGAACCCGACCCTTTATGCCTTTCAAATTGGGTTACAAGAATGGAAATACGAAAAAGCAATCTTCTGATATGAGTTCCTGCGCCTTTTAAGTACACACTCTCGTATAATATATACATTCATGCTATGCGTGTGTGTGTTTATATATAAAAATAAATATTATAAGTATAGTAGATATTTTACTGTGATGGACCGAAAGTGGAGAGGGTAAACTTTCACCCAAAGTAAATCCGGAAATATTCAGTTTATCTACGATAATTAGATATTAAATGTGAAATTTTCGAAGAGGAAACCATGTAAGATGTCGAAATGTATTTCCTACTTTGATATAAAATTGATACTTTAGGAGGATCGTATAACTTAATGCGGAAACAATTTCCTTAGCTTATTAGCTGCTAAAGCTGCTAATTATTTTATGTAATTTTACCATGTTAAGGTGTTACAATTTACTATTTATTAGCTGTAAATTATTATGTGTATTTGTACTTAAAGAATAGCGATTGAACCTTTACGTATAAATTATTAATGCTATAAAGCAAAAACAAAGAGAAAAAAGTCGTAGTAAGTATGGGAAAAACAACTGATTATTTGAACGATACTGTTGTGGCCGTAAATAAAGTCTTACTTATATCAATCTTTGTTTTTTTCACAAATAATGTTTTTAATGAGTTGCTGATCCCGCAATATGATTAAATTCGAAATCAGCATCGTTATTCTTCGTCTTGTTAATCTCGGAACAATTTGCCCCAAGTCGAGGTTAGTTGTTCCTTTTCAGCTTTACTTACTATAAAATTAATTATTAACAAATCTTACAAAATGCAACTCAAAAAACAGCCTGTATATCAAAGGGACAAATAATACTAGGTTTTAATTTCGGAATATCAATTCTAGAACCAAGTTCACAAGACGAATTTTGAGCTTGATTAAAAAACTGCACTTTTACCTTCGCTCTCCGCTACAGAGATCCATTATTGCCGATGTTCTTTCTAATTTAATGGTTTTGTCTAAAAATAGACCCTCTAACATCTTGTTTTAATACAAAACATCAAGGTTTAAAGTTTAGTAATTTCAAGCTAGAAAATGCAATGAAACTTCGTTTGAAAAATAGTCAAAGGTGGCCAAATTTATGATTAATCAGCAACTTAAATAAAATATGCATTAAACTTCAAGTAAGCATGTGCGTTTAGTTTTTTTATTTACATAACGTTTTATTATTTGGATTTTAAAATGAATAATTGAATTTTTCAGAAAAGGTTTGCAGGTTTTGTTTTCTTTTCCTTAAACCTTTTTCTTTTATATATAGTAATTTAGTTAACACAGATAACTTTTGCACCAAATATATTTTAGTTGCCTAAACTAAATAATTTGGAAAATAAACCCGTTTTCCTTTTTGTTCCCCAGTAACACTTGTCCTATTCTTCACCTCAAAGTTTCAAAAAATGAAAGCCTTGGTTTTAATAATGAGTAAGCTCAATGCCGTTACTTGTGGATTTAATGTTTAATTTGTGAAACCAATTTTAACGTCAATGTAAATTTTAAAGTTTTTTATAAAGATGTAAAACTTCATATGTTCATTGTTTTAAACAATAAAATGTTTCGTAGTGCTATAATTAAATAGCATAAACCGCAAACATAATTTCTTATGTAACGAATTAATTGCATGGAAAAAAATTTGTTATATAATAGATACGCGATTATACTTTCTACTAGTAACATACACTCCCAAACAGAGACTATGAAACATGCCGAATAGATTACGAGAATAATGCATTGTTATACAATAATATAAAATTTTAATTACATTTTTTAATCTCTTTTACTTGGTTAGAAATCGCTCTAAAACTGTTACTTCTAGATGTAGCAAAAATCGGAAAGTGCATAGAAAGAGTCAGTATTATTAGTATCATTAAAAATATCTTTATAAGTGACTAAATAAAAAATGGTCGCTTTGTGGAGTTAGCATAGATTTAGATTTTATTATTATATCATTAATGTTAAACTTAAGCTAAAGTGCCTTTTAAATTAAAAAAATTATCGGTTAACGATTTATTTTTGCAATGTTATCATTAAACATGTCATAAATATCACAACACATGAAATGAGCAACGAAATTCAAGTAAAACTTAATTTGCTTAAAACTGAAAAATAAGAATAGGATGAAAAAAATGATTCGGAAGCAGGTATTCTGTCAACAATTTCAGTGTAAAAGTTTTTTTTTTTTTTTTTTTTTTTTTTTAAGTCATTAATCAGAAATCAACATAAACTATTAGAAAGAAAGAAAGAAAAAATAAACAAATGAAATTTACTTGAATTTCGACATGTTCTTTCAATGACGAATTGCGATTGCTGTGTGTGTGCTTATGTCCCGGGGCATGGACGCAACCACCCGAAGAAGCAAGGGGGCCGGTGGATGTTCCAGAGGTGAAGCACTGGGACGCGCCACGTTGGCAGACTCAGGGGCCAATCTGAAAAAGCGACAGTAGCACGTCTGAAGTCCAAAATGAAAATAAATAGCACTTAGTTGCTGCTCAAAAAAAGTGGAGGGACGTTCACTTAAACATTTCAAGGGGTTTTACTTATTTATTAATTATTCTTATTATTATCTTTTCTTTTTCATTTTTTTTTTTTTTTTGGTCTCAAAAAATGAAATAACCGCTCTACCAGTGAAGCAGTTTCATAATTGTTTTCGAAAATACAGAAGAATACCAAACAGGAGAAAGCTAACCTGTCCTTAAAAGCAAGATGTCATTTTGCTCCTATCTCATCAAGAGGAAAATGAGGGATCACTGATGTGCTTTTCCCAGAAGAGAAAGTGGGGAATTTCTAAATAATGACTCCCATCAGAATATTAATCGTGTATATTGGTCTCCGAGGAGAATAGTCTGCTTAACAACACGAAAAATCACGCAAACAACTTATTTAAGAATAATTACGTGATAGAAGAATCATTTTTCTTTTCTGCACTTGTTATAAGAGGAAAGCTATTTGAAGAGGTGTTCTCTTAATATAGATATCTTAAATGAATGGGTGGAGTTTTTGTTCCATCAAATTTTAGTCACATATAGAGAGGTGGGTGGTCGGGGAGCATTAGTTATTTGTATAATGAGATAACTACGTGAAATGGACTCTTCGTGTGACGTCTTTTACGGGTATAAATATGAAGTAGAAGGACTATGCTGAAGGAGACCAGTTGCACGAGTCATCGCATTTAGAGACGAAGCCCTCAGAGCAACAGAACGGAAAGTGTCAACGTCGGGTTGAACAATTAAAGTCAAGGTGAGTGAAAATGTTTTTCATCTTATACTTATTTGAAACGCTTATGAACAATCATAGTGTTAACAAACGTTTCCTATAATTGGTAATAGGCCCAATGCATAGATCGCTGTCTCAAATCAGCTTATTGTTTTTATTCTTGTTCTTCAGTGTAACTGAGGGTATTATGGTTTTATATTAAATCAGGCAAAAGTTATAATTTTAACCTTACCTTACAAAAACCGAAAACAAACTCCATTCTTGTTGCGAATTCTCTCCAAACGCAATTATGCCTGGCTTTCTACAATAGATTCTCGCTTTTCGTCTTCAGTTGCAGTAAGTTCAGTTTCGTCTTCAGTTTGCGCTAATAGATTGAGACGCTTGAAACATATTTCGTTTTCATGACACACATGTGAATGTAAACATTATTAAGTGACAATAAAAGGATGTCGCTACCGAAAATGAAACAATATTAGTATGTTTCTTTCAAGAATATCAAAAAAAAAAAAAAAAAAAAACATGGTTAAAGCAAAATTTGCCGCCTTAGGCCGATGGATAGTCTGCCTACTGGGAAATTAGGCCCTGGAACAACTCATTAAATTGTTTTGTAAATAAATGTACAGCGTATGTGTTGTGATGAATGTGTCTATGTTTCACTTTTTCGCAAAATAAAAATGAGACTGAAAACCTGCAGTCTTTATTTTTATATAAAAGCGGCAAACCACTGTAAAAATTTAAAATGTACCTAGTGCGACAGCTAATTTATTTCAAGGATCAGAAAATCAAACTCAAATTAAATCGTACTTTCAAAAAAAATTTAAAATCACCCACACATTTATGTGTACTTACAAAAATAACTCAACTTAAAACTAACAGGGACACTTTCGTCAGTTTATTATAGAAATACTTGCACCTATTGTCTGATCTTCTTAGGTAAAACCTTCCGTTCATTTACGCATGCGTCAGGTCTTCTCTGATCTTACCAAAATATTCTAATAAGCGGGATATTCCATTATCCGGGATCAAAATAATACATTACAATGGTTTGGTACGTTGAAAATGTATTATATTAAGCGGGTAAATTAAATGTATTATATTATTCTTTTGAGCGATATTTTAATAAGCAGGCTCGACTGTATAAGGGGTCTTCGAATGAAAAGGTACCAAACGTCATAAAAATGTAACAGTTAACAAATTTCTTATGTCGTTATGGGAAAACAGAGTGAGATATCTAGAGACGCGATTTGAGTATCTAGTGTGGATCGGAGAATGCGCAGACGCTCGCATGCGCAGGAGAGATCAGTGGCTCTTACAATGAGCGCCGTAAAGTTGACGCGGAAGTGCGTGTGAGGACAGGGTGGCATTCATATTGAAAAATATGGAGATAGCGGAGGCTTGCTGCTTTATCTAATTTCTGACAGTCAGAAAGTGTTGAACCTGTCGATATTCAACGCTGGATGGCGAACGTGTACGGGGAAGACTGCATCACACAAGTCAGTGAAAAAATTTAGTTTCCGTTTTCTCTCCAAGGTTACCGAGACAGCACCGGCCATGTTCAAGTGGGAGCAGTTTGACCATCCGCCCTACAACCCGGACATGTCACTCTGCTATTCCTGTGTGTTTGGTTCTTTGAAAAAGAATCTGAAATGAAAGCGCTTCATAGTGGACGACAAACTCAAGGACACTGAAGGACTGGGTCTCGTCACGGCCACAGAAATTCTGAGAAAAACGAATCCTTCGGTTAGTTAATCAGTGGGATCTTTGTGCGCATGCCTATGGTGATTAATTTGAGTAAAGTCTGCATTTAGACCAGCGGTATCGTTTGGTACTTTTTGATTTGAACAACCCTAATAGAAATAATTTCTTTTTTGATCCACCCTCGGCAACAATTCTTTCCAATGCGCACTTTTTCAAAATGCAGGCTGAAGGAGGTGAGTTGAGAATCCAGTTTGTCTCTTTTCTCCCATAGGATGCTTATTCAGATGAGGGGTGCTCTGCTCTTTTCAATAGGCCTGATGATGTTGGGATGCTTCTCTCCGTGTTCACCTGAATTTAACGCCTTACAAGACGAACCTCTCCCTCTAGTAAGTGAGATCATTACAAATTCACTAAAGGCTGAAACAGTGAAACCCATGTAAGTTGACTACTTGCGGCGTACTACGTTATTGCTGACAAGTGGTTTACTTATAGAGGTTGATTTATATGATATGGAGTAAATTCTGTACCTGAAAAACGCGGTCAACGTTGCATGAGTAGTCAACTTTAATGGTTTTACTATATTCATTTAATTGACCGAATAACTCTTTCTGGCCGCGCGATTCTAGTTGGGATCGTCTTCAAGCGGATTCACAAGGTTCTTATATAACTTTGGAAGAAAACTACGATTTGCTGCCACTTTTTTCATTGTCACGTGTCAGGCCTTCACTTTTTTTTGGCTTAATAATTCATTTTCGGCAACTGATTATTATTGTTTTAGTTATTTCAGTTTAAGTTGTGCAAAAATTGGCCCCAAAAAAGTGATAAAGAGCATTCTATCTCCATTGAAATTCGGTGGCTTGACTATAATTGTCGCGAGACAATCAAACAAAAGGCTTTTTATGTTGATGGCTAGGAAATAACTCTATGCTATCTCTATTAGATGTATGCTCTAAGCATATCATTTGTACTACGAAAATAATTTGATCGCTTTATTAAAAATAAATAGAAATAAAATAACACCTTTTTCTGTAATCAAAAACGTGCGAGTTGATAAGAGCAATTTCATAAAGCTAGATAATGTACTTTTTCCTGGGGAAATACCAAGTGTAGTAGCATAATATTCTGTGGGGAAATGCATCAGTAATGTGCTTTGCTTTTCCCTGAAATACACAAAGCTCAGTAATGTGCTTTTTCTTGAAAGATACAAAGCTCAATAATTTACTTTTCTTTTGCAGTCGAGGAATCCTTTGCTGGGCAGCTTTCAACGCTTGCTCCTGAAGCGGAACCCCGGATATCTTGGCGTCCAGGGCATGCAATCCGAAAATATCAAGGACAAAGAAATTTCCCCCAAATTTGTAGGAGTACGAGACAAAAAGAGTTTTCTCACCTACCCAGAGTCCAATATCTCAAACCATCTAAAGCCCCGAATCAGCATCCAGTTCACACATCTTATCAAGCTCGAAGCTCTAATGATGGACTAAAACCAGTGCATCATCAATGTAAAATCCTTTGCAATCATGGGCATTGGAAATCTTATTTGCTGTGTTCACCTCTTTGGTGCTCACCTGTTTGGCCGAAGCGCCGAATACCGAAGCTTCGGCTGCTGCCCATATTTGAAGTTTTAGCATTGAGCATGTAATAAATGCATGCGATATTATAACTATACTCCTTATGTTTCAATACTCTTAGTGTTACACCGCAGTTTTAGCGTAATTGTCTGAATTTCAAATTAATTTCACTAGTTAAAGTATTTATTTTTGTTTTGTACTGGTAGTACAGGAAAAGAAGACATTTCTGTTTTTTTTCTTAATTAAAATAAGTAGAATGAGCATTATTTGGAATATAAAAGAATGTTCTGTAGTTTAGTTGATGTTTCAAATAAAGCCAACTGATATAATCAAATATTATGTTTCTAGAAATTAGCTGCTATTTGCATTTTATCGACATTATGGCAGAGATGGCACGAAGCACAGCTTTGTTGAAGCGCCGAATACTGAAGCTTCAACCAACTAATGGATGAAGCTTCGGCAGGTTCACATATTAAAGTTTTAACATTGAATGCATTGATAAATGCATACAATATTATATTGTTTTCCATATCTTTTAAGATTTCTAGTTTCACGCAACCTTTTTAGCTTTCTGTCACATTTTTACATTAGACAGTTCCAATTTCTTTTATTGTAAATAAACAGCACGAAGCATTACTTGGAATATGATAAACATGTTTTACATTTAAGTTGAGGTTTATAATAAAACCAACTGATATGATCAAATATTAAATCACAGAATAAGCTACCTAGAAATTAGCTGCTAGTTACATTCTACCTTAATATTGTAATAGATATCTGAATATTCTTAATTTAAATATTCTTAAGTTAATTTAAATTTATTAGAGTCCTGTACATGCACTCTTCCTTATTAACTACACTAAAAATAGATGTTTTTACAGTATAATACAGAAAATTATACAGCAATTTTACAGTAATAAACTAAAATTGCTAATTTTACAGAAGTAAACTGCAAAAACTACTAGTTTCACACTTTATTACAGTGCATTTTACAATTTTAAACTAGAATCTCTGCTGCTAGTATTATACTGTTGTTTTTACAGTATGATACTGCTAATATTGTGGTAAAATAGCTAATTTTACAGTAGGGGAGACTGGGGACGGTTGTGACAATTTTCATTTGCTCCCCCATAGATTCCTTAGTAATGCCTGTGAGCTGGTTTAAAGTTGTTTTTATGTTAAAGTGTACATTTGCTTGCTTATAAATACTAAAATTTTCTCCCTAAGTATATAGTTAACTCACAGGACCAAATTAAACAAAAAAAGAAAAAATGTCACAACCGACCCCACCCCAGGGGCGGTTGCGACAGTGCTTGGGGTCGGTTATGACAAGTTCAAAAAAGCAGCAAAACAGTCTAGATCACTTTTAATTTCAAGTAATGTTAAACGTAATTCAACATAACCTTCATCTGGGAAAGTTTAACACTTAACAATGTGTCTCGTTCAGTTGAAGTAGCCTTATACCAAGTCTTGCAACAATATCAGGTTTTTGGAATTTCGTAACGTCTGTTTTGGCAACATTATGCACATCCTGTGGGTCATAGCCGTGTCTGTTCATAACAATTCTCAAGTATTAAAGAAAGATTCCACATTTATTTGTTTTATTGAAGCTTG
This sequence comes from Uloborus plumipes, assembly GCA_038373865.1. Classification (NCBI taxonomy): domain Eukaryota; kingdom Metazoa; phylum Arthropoda; class Arachnida; order Araneae; family Uloboridae; genus Uloborus; species Uloborus plumipes. The sequence continues at coordinate 44,220 of JAXGGA010002334.1, read as the reverse complement.
TTACTCTTGAAAGGCTAGTTGCATGAGTTACACGAACAGACGTGAAAAATTTCTATTCATAAATGAACGAAACCATTTCTCAGTAGCCATTTCACTCTCATGTCTGCTTTCAGCTCATATGTAAGCTCAAAAGCACTTTATTCTGAGCAATATAACCTACGCACACGTTGTTTTCATTGTGACTGCGCCGGTCGGCTCCATCGCGTTTACGAATAAATGTTTCGTAGCAAAGACTTACGATTAACGTTGCATTTCCAAAGCTATACGAAAGAAAAAAAAGTTTCACCTCTTTATAAGCTTCTTTATATTTCATTAGGTCACACTGCCCTATTTCTGTCTTCTTCAAGCGTATTATGAGCATCAAATATGATAAAAACATGTTTTACTCGTGTCACAACCGCCCCCACGCAATTTGTCACAACCGACCCCAACCCACTACTTTTGAAAACAGCAATCGCCATGGCAATACAAAATAGCCTACATAAAAAGTAACCACTGCTATTTCACTATTAAGGTTCACTACAAACGGGGGAAAACTTTCATTTCTCTATCTGTACCCATTCAACAGGAATTACTAAAAGACATCGAACAAAAAAACTTACTTTTGACTGTTAAAAAGTAACCAACCCCTCTGCTAGCGTTAATGTCGCTCGATGGCTACCGCAATGCTTTGACACACATTCAGACAAACATGCTGACACTCTCTCTCTTTGCTTCAACCAGGTATTAATTATGGTTTAGCTAATATGACGACTGTCACAACCGCCGCGTGTCACAACCGTCCACAGTCTCCCCTAATAAACTGTCAAATTGCTAGTTTTACAGTTATAAACTATAAAATAGCTAGTCTTACTGTAATAAACTGTAAAATAGCTAGTTTTACAGTTTATTACCGTGCTTTTACAGTTTAAAACTGGAACCTCTGCTGCTAGTATTATACTGCAAAAACAACAGCTTCTTTTTGCAGTGTATTCAGTATTTATATTTCAAATAAAATATTTCTTACGTTCACTTTTGGAAACGTTTACTTCAAAAAGAACTTTCCTTGAAGTAACAAATGAAATCGAAACTTAATATCTTTCATCAAAAGTGGATGTACAGGGAATGGGAACTGTCTTCATATTTGGCTTGATAAAAAGTAAATAAATATTCAGCTTCAATTTACTTTTTGTTAATTCTCAGGATGTTTTATAATCCTAGACTATTATTAATAATCTTCATCAATACCCACAAAAAGGGTTAAATTTTGTCAGCATATACGAGGTGTGGCTAGAAAAAAACCGAAATGATGCTATTAAAAATTTTAATTTTCCATTATTTACAATTTGATGTTATCTCCTTCAATGTACTCTCCTCCTAGGTCTACACACCGCTCCATACGAATTTTCAACTGTTCATAGCAATGCTGCAGATCATTTTCGGTAAGTCCATACATTACTTCCGTCGCTTTTTCTTTTACTGCTTCAACACTCTCAAATCTAGTTCCTTTCAAAGCTGACTTGACTTTAAGGAAAAGACAAAAATCACAGGGGGCAAAATCAGATGAGTAGGGTGGATGGTCTAAGATGGGAATGTTGTGATTGGCTAAAAACGTCTTCACTAACAACGCATTGTGAGCTGGGGCATTGTCTTGGTGCAGGATCCATGTCTTTTTTCCACAAATCGTTCCGTTTTCTCCGTACTCGCTCACGTAGGGTAGTCAGGACGCCAGAGGGACAAACAGTGAATCAGCATTACCACATTAGCGTCCTGACTACCCTACGTGAGTACGGAAGTCCGTCGAGTACGGAAAAAACGGAACGATTTCTGGAAAAAAAAGACATGGATCCTGCACAAAGACAATGCCCCAGCTCTCAATGCGTTGTTAGTGAAGACGTTTTAGCCAATCACAACAGTCCCATCTTAGACCAACCACCCTACTCACCTGATTTGGTCCCCTGTGATTTTTGTCTTTTCCTTAAAGTCAAGTCAGCTTTGAAAGGAACTAGATTTGAGAGCGTTGAAGCAGTAAAAGAAAAAGCGACGGAAGTAATGTATGGACTTACCGAAAATGATCTGCAGCATTGCTATGAACAGTGGAAAATTCGTATGGAGCGGTGTGTAGACCGAGGAGGAGAGTACATTGAAGGAGATAACATCAAATTGTAAATAATGGAAAATAAAATTTTTTTATAGCATCAGTTCGGTTTTTTTCTAGCCACACCTCGTAAATAAATTGAAGAAAAACTGAAATTTTACATCTACAAGTGTGTTAAATAAAATATGACTTTAAAAAAATCCTGGCCTGGTAAATATTAAAAATTGGCATTTTTTTTTTCATTATAAATAAGCAGTAGGACGCATTACTTGGAACATGGAAAGCATGTTTTACATTTAAGTTATGGTTTATAATAAAACTAGAGAAGGGCCGAAGCTTCGATCTGGCTGAAGCATGAGGTGTACTTCGGTTGCGTCGGCCTATAATATATCACCACTCCAAACGAAGGCTACTCTATAAATCATAAATATTATTTGGAATGTACTGTGAGGAAAAAACCTCCTTCAGCGCTAACCGTCCAGATATTTATGCGCCTTGACGGAATAGCACCTGCGTTTAGATGGTGAGGGCAGTAACTATTGGGACATTTAAGGCTTAACGCATAATAAAGTAGTACTATATGATTGTCAAATCTATAGCGGAACTACATTATTTGTCTAGTCTGGTAAACTCCAAGCTCCCACTGCTCCCAGAATCTTGAGAAGCATGATTAGAATGGCAAAGTTAGTAAGCCTTGTGTGTGCTTGAGTGCTTCTTTTAATCTACCAATATTTTTTCAAATGATGTCGTTTGAATTAAAAGTTTTCAAATGAGTCTTAGAAATATCTTCAACTTTAAAGTGTCCTTTTTCGCGATGAAAGCCTTACACTAATTAAAACCAGTTTCTACAAGTAAGTTTTTGTTGCAAAGAAAATTGTACATTCGCAGTTTCTGGTGATGTGGATATATTTGCACGTTTCCGTTCTAACGCTAATCATTTACATAACAACACTGTTAAAAAAAAGTTCCCTGTTTCTACGAAAAGGTGGTTAAATCAAGTAAAAACCTGGCTGCAACTATCATTTTTGTGATTAGATTCGCCAATTCAGTGGCACTTTAACAAACACAGTAATATTAGTAAAAAGTTAAACTAATCTCACAGAGAAAGATTGAACAAAGTTTGAAGTTTTTTTTTACAGAAACGGTGGGAGGTGAAGGAATTACCAGTGCACTACAGTAAGAACAAAATTCAGCTGTAGGGTAGACTGGGGTACGTTTTCAAGGACTTTTTTCAATGATTTTCGTAATTTTTATGTTTCAAGTTGAAATTTTAGACGTTATGGTCTTATAAAGCAGTTAATAAAGTTGAAGTTTGTGCATTCAGTTTTTGCCCTGTTTGAGTATTTAAGCGTCAAAAAAAATTTTTGCTCAATATCTGTTGCATAAACCTGCCCCGTGTCCGGGGCACGTTTATGCAGTTTCACTTTCTGACCCAGTCTCACTTACAGAACGGCATTTTTTTTTTTTTTTGACATCTAACTAGTTTTTTTTTTTTATTTTGACATCTAACTTTGCTCCGTGGAATTTTGACAGAGGTTCCGCAAGTATTCGCCATTTTCTTAATCAAAACGAAAAAACAATTATTCAAACTTTTAATTTTTTAAAGGCGATTTGCTTGTAAAAATAAATGTGGATGAATATTTTATGGACGAAATTACATAATCTACAATGTCGAAACAGTCGTATGCTTCAAACACAGTAATCGACAATCATATATATTATTTATAGAATATATTTTATTAAGAAAAGTCATAACTTACCTCACCATTTATCATCTTATAAAGATATATACAGTGGTAAAATAAAAATCCGATTGCATTTTAAAATACGTATGAGAAAAAAATTCGGTACTCCCTCCCCATCTTTTTTTTCCTTTCTTCGCTTTGATAAAGAAGTTACTTCAAGAAAATGGAAAGCGTAAAATGTTCTCCAAAGCACAAAAGGTCGAATACCACCTATTTCGTGAATGCGATTTTTTAAATTATATTTCCCCCGTTTTTTTTAATTTATATTTTCGTCACTCAAAAAATGCGCCTAGGAGTTTGTACACGTCAAAGCTTATCACTAACACGAGTTCAATTGTTTCCAAGCTATGCATAATTACATCTACTGAAGAAAAGTGGGGTTTTCAAAGTTATAGGAAAAGTTCCAGGATCCAGTTATGGTTCGGTCACAAAACAAAATTATAAAAAATAATGCGTATCAAATATACCTAATCTATAAACATAACTCATTAATAGTAATAATAATAATAATAAAAGATTACAAACTTGGCTCACAATGGCCGATGGGCATCGGCCCAAACAACTAGCAAGCAAATAGTTTTAAGTAAACAACAGCATAATACCAACTGTCTCATAGTCAACTAAAGCGAAACCCCAATTTTACTTCTGATGAGAATCTACGCTTTTTTAGCATTTCATGTTTTTTTCATCGGGTCCTATTTGATTTTTGCTTATTTTTATTTCTCGCATTTTAAGTTTTTCAGTATTCTACGTTGTTTTTATCCAGTCCCTTGAAAAATGTAAAATTGGGGTTTCACTGCACTTATAACAAGTTGCTAAGAAGTACGTGCTCTGCATAATTTGAATTAGTAACACAATTATTATTTATTTTTGTAATTTAATTGGAAAAATATTGTTAGCTAATTTAATTTTAGAATAAACGTTTTTGGGGTTTAATTGCTAATATACAGTCGAGCCCGCTTAATGGGGAAGCCATTTTCCCACGAAAACCTATTCTAATAAGCGGGATATTCCATTATCTGGGATAAAAATAATACATTGAAATGGTTTGGTACATTGAAAATGTGTTCTTTCACGCGGGATAGTCTTTGAACCGATATTCTAATAAGCGGACTCGACTGTATGGGTTACAGCCATAAAAAGCTCGGACACCACTGCTCTCTAAAGTTCGGGCCGAGCGAAATATGAATCCATTTTTAGGACTGGAAAGGAAACGGGCAAACAGTTCGAGCGAAGACGGGAGAGTCAACAGTTCCGGGAAGGCGAGAGAGCGCGGTCGCTATTTAAGCGACCGCCTCGGCCGCTCCGTCCATCGTTGATCTTCTTCACAGGAGCAGCCATGAGCGTGAAAGAGAAGCAGCAGCGCATCTGCAGCCTGTTCGAACACCTTACCTCTGTGAGCAGAGTCGCTGTCCCCGTCGAGCAGCGAGACCCGAGGCTCCATGGCGTGGGGAAGCTCGCGCAGGGAGAGCTCTTCTCTTGCTTCCACGAGAAAGTCCTCGCGGAAGCCACCAGGCTCTACGAGACCCTCTACGGTGAGTTTGCTTTCGACCCTTGAGGGCAGCCTTTTGTTCAATAAGAGCTGCCTCGTTCGGGGATTGCTGCCAGATTTTGAACCTTTTTTTTCAATTTGAACAGTCCCATTTCGAATTTTTATTCTGTATTGTTGGCTATTTCGTGTTTCTCAAACCATACTATCTATAGCCATTTTGTACAAAACGTCTAAACCTAATTAAAAAATTTCGAGTCAAATATTTTTTAAATCACTTTATTTTTGAGGCAACAAAAAAGGAAAGGAACAGAAAAATAAACTCATTTGCTTGTGATAAATACGTAGCTTGCATAGTCAAAGACTGCAACCAGTTTTTGAAGTATTGTTTTGACTTTTTTGACCCCCCCCCCCCGTTTTGCTTAATTGCATCATTTTGTTCAATTAAAGTTTAATCAGTCAAGGATTGCAGCCAGGTTTAGAAACCCTGTTTTTATTTTATTTTATTTTTTTATTTGAATCGTTTTTTTTTCGAACTTTTATGCTGTATTGTTGACTATTTCATGTTTCTGAAAATTTACTATCCATCGTTATTGTAATACAAAACAAGTCAAACTGAGTTATGATTAAAAGCAAATTAAAAATTTTAAGTCTATAACTTTTTCCACCACTTTATTTTTTAGGAAAAAAAAGAAAAGGAAAAAAAATATATTCATTTGCTTATGATAGATTAGTAGTTTTCATAGTCGAAGACTACAGCCAGTTTTGAAGCATTGTTTTAACTTTCTGAAACGTCCCCCTCCCCCGTTTTGTTTCCTTTTCGAATTTCTAAATTTTATAGTTCGCTATTTTGTATTTTAAAATTATATTTTTTCTTACATTTCAAACTATTTTTCAGATTTATTATTCATACTAAATATCACACAAAGAAAAAACTAATAAAGCATAATATTTTTTAAGTTGCACCATATTACATAGAATCATAAAAAAAAACTGATCTATGCAGAAGAACTATGCACAATTGTAGTAATATGTTTTAAAGCCCTCTTTAAAATGTTCTTTTGCTTCTATTTCTTATTTAAATTATGAGAAACAGTTATTAAAAAAACTATTTTAATTGAAGATTGTTTTATGGTTAAAATCTATTTGACATCTCCGAAATTTAATTAAAAAACAACAAAATACTTTAAAATCGGATATCTTAAAATATTGTCTTTGAAATGTTGTCATTTTTAACTCTTAAATGGGTGATTTTTTGAAAAGCAATTATAAAATCTGTACCTCAGAGCCGGACTAGCGTAAGTCCGAAAATGGCGACTTTCACTTTATTACTGCATTGCATGTAGAATCTTATTCCGCATCGACCCATGAGAACGTTATTCTAGAAAAGAAACTCCTTTACAGTTGTTTAGCAGGCGATAAAAGAGCGCGTGTTCCATTCTTTGTATACATCAAATTTTTTGCGCTCTCCTGAAAAATAACGAAAATGGACTTTCGTTAGTCTGGCTCTGTGATACAGAAATGTTCTTTAGGTTTAACTTCTTGTTTAAGTAATCATGAGGAAAATTCTTTCAAAAACTGTATCCAAATTCAAGTTTATTTTATGGTTAACTAGCTGACCCGGCGAACTCTGTTCCGCCTTAAGGGCAATAAATAAGCAATTTTTTGAATTTATTAAGTTTTTTATTATTAGAAAAAAAATTAAATACCTACATTAGTCATTCATTATTGTTCTGTATTTTAGTACATAGGTTGCTCTTCACTTAAGTACCTTGTGATACACAACATTTTTTGTTTTATTATCAGGCGCAAAAACAAACAACGCGGATGGTCTTCCGACCACATATAATTGACCATGGGAAAAACAGTGATGTTCTAGATTCAAACCACAAACTTTTAAGTATTGGCCTTGTAATTTGTTAAAGGTCATGACAAATGCAAGACGGAAAGGAAATTGAAGTCTTTTAAATTCAAACGGCATATCGGTTGGGATCATTGGGATCCTAGGAATGAGCAATCGTTTCTGACAGCTTATCACATATAAATTTCCAGGAAAGTAACGCGTTTGTTTATAATTTACTTCACAAAAAAGTCAAATTAGGCTCAACGCACCGATAACTTACAACCTGTTTACTGCGCTCCGGAAGCTGCCAGAACGTGTGCTTTATGTCACTCAGCCATGGAGGTGTCAAAAAAGGCTTAGTAAAAAGGCTTAGTCAATAAAACAGTTTTTCTATTTATGTAACTGACACATATAAATTATAGCCTATGTCCGTCTCCTGGCTCTAAGCTACCTACCCACCAATTTTTAGCCATATCGGTACAGCCGTTCTTGAGTTATAAATAGTGTAACTAACACGACTTTCTTTTATATATATAGATAGAATAGTAGTGAGAAGAACAACCTCTTTAACTGCAGTCCAGGAGCTATCCCATCAAGCGCTTTCTACCTCTCAGCCTCAGAGGCGTAAACACTCTTAAATGACAATCGTTTCTGATAGCTTATCACATGTAAATTTCAAGGGAAGTAACGCGTTTGCTTATAATTTATTTCCCAAAATAGTCAAATTAGACTCAACGCACCGCTAACTTATAACCTGTTTACTGCGTCCCGAAGCTGCCAGAACGTGTGCTTTATGTCGCTCAGCCATGGAGGTGTCAAAAAAGGCTTAGTCAATAAGACAGTTTTTCTATTTATGTAACTGACACATACAAATTATAGCCTATGTCCGTCTCCTGGATCTAAGCTACCTACCCACCAATTTTTAGCCATATCGGTACAGCCGTTCTTGAGTTATAAATAGTGTAACTAACACGACTTTCTTTTTTATATATAGATTTACTTTACAAAAAAGCCAAATAACATTCAACGCACCGCTAACTTACAACCTGTTTACTGCGCATCGGAAGCTGCCAGAACGTGTGCTTTATGTCGCTCAGCCATGGAGGTGTCAAAAAAGGCTTAGTAAAAAGGCTTAGTCAATAAGACAGTTTTTCTATTTATATAACTGTCACACATAAATTATAGCCTATGTCCGTCTCCTGGCTCTAAGCTACCTACCCACCAATTTTTAGCCATATCGGTACATCCGTTCTTGAGTTATAAGTAGTGTAACTAACACGACTTTCTTTTATATATATAGAAAACCATTTAGAAACACTTGGGTTTAACTGCAAATTCAACGAATAATCTACCGTCCGATGTCTTAAATTATTGTTAAACATTGTAAAGCTACCCGACAGTTTAAGTAGTAATTGTTTGCTTGTCATAAAATTACAAGAAATAATTATTCTCAAGCGTGCAAATCTAAACAAAACGTACATGCAGGAAATTCTAAAAAAATAAATCCATTTTCATTTTTCATCAATATAAGGGCAGTTATTATTAAGTTGAACACTGAATTAATCTAAGTCTACCTAATTGATAATAGGCAAAAACAGACCTCAATTTTCTTCCCATAGCATTTTAGAAGATTAAATTGGCCAAATTTAAACATGCAGTTCAATATTGAGATTTCAATATTTAAACCATCCTTTCAGGCAGAATATATATTGTAATAAATCATTGATGGTTAAATACCTTATCTGATTTAAAATGCGATGGCGAAATCTTTACGTTTAAGGTAGAGTTTTTTCTACAACAAGAGACGAATCAGCGTCAACTCCTTAGTGAAAAGATAATTTTTTTTGTCTAAAAAGTATCCGATTTCTTTCGTAATCCTCTCCCATGAAACAATATAAATGAGGAATTTTTCAGTAAACTCTATGTCAGTAACTAAAACAATTTTTAATTTTTTTATTTTTAATGAAGAGCTACGAGGTCGTATTCCGTAAACAATTTAATTTTTACTCTTTTACTACTGGGAAAAATGTCAAATATGTTGACACCAAAATTTGTTTTAAAGACTAAAAATTTGCTTCTGAAACATGGAATGTAGTGCATTTGAATGTCCTACTTTATTCTGTAATTAGAATTATTGTAAAGGGGCATAACTTTATGTTAATAGAAAATTTATGATAAGATAATAAAAATAAGAGATGTGATGCACATTAAAATAAGGAGCCAATTCTTGAAATAAGCCGTAACTGCAGCAATATCTCCAGTAATTTCATTTTTCAACTCCACGTGAGACTTTTAGGCATTTTAATATCTCATACTTTCTTACTAAATTGATTTAATTTATTACAAATCCTTTACTATTAAACGTTTCTAACGATTTTTAGTATTTACATCCTAAAAACTCAGTGCTGTTTTAGTTTAGTTTTTTAAGGTGCGTGAATTTAAGTAAGTTGTTGTAATAGCAGCGTAGGCTTGATATCATTTTACAGAAACTAAAAATTCAGTTTTGAGGAGTACTGTATTTCTAATCCCATTTATTTACTAACCGAACAAATATTACCAAAATATTAAAATTTGAAGTTAAATAAAAAAAAATGCTTTATTTTTAGCATAAATCAAACAAATGTGTTTTTATAATATAACTAAAGTACAAAAATAAAAGAAAAAGAAATAAAAAATGATAAAAAATAAAAAGAGAAAAATGTGTAAAAACATTGTATCTAGATTCACCTTCCCAGTGATGCATAATTATTAATATGCATGTTTAAAGGAAGTTATTGCGTAGAAGTTGTTTACTCGTTTATTAATTAATCAAATAGAAATTAATTATTCAATTAGTAGGATAGTTGAATAGCTTTACTGTCACTTCTAATGCGTTTTAAGAAATAAGTTAAAGTAGTAACAACAGCAGTAATACGGACTTGAACTTATTGTTCCTAATTGAAATACGTTGCGTTTTTTTTTTTTTTTTTTTTTTTAATTTATTGACATCGAAGGTTTAAAAATCTATATGTTTTATTCAAAACAACTTTTCCCTTTTTAACTTAAACTGAATAGCCAAATCAGTCTTAGTATTGTGTAGATGTATTATTCATGATAAACAATTTAAAAAAAAAATCATTATTTAAACAAACTTGATTTTATTCCAAAAATATTAGCAGAAAAAAACTATCATTCTCAGAAAAAAGTACTTTTTTTTCTTTTATTTAGTGAACATATCTGCTTTGCTTTCCATACATCTAAACTTACTGCAATTTTCGATTCGTATTCCAAGATAAAATTATAGGAATATTTTAAACGATTGCAATTGCTAAGCTAATTTTTTTTTTCTTTGCGTTAAGAAAATTGTCCGAACATTCAGATATAACAACCTTTTAGTAGCTGTACATGTCACTAATTTGCACGTTACTTTTTATAACCTCGGTTATTTAGCGTTTTCGGATATATCACGTTTTTCAGTTGTCCCCCGACAAGCGCGATACAACAAACTGTATTGTATTGTTGACCTGATAAGTGCTTTCTATGTGCAGCTGCCAAGGACTTCGATGACTTCATGAATCTGGCCAAACAAGCTCGTTCCTTCGTCAATGAGGGTCTGTTCGTGTACGCTGCTTCTGTGGCCATCTTGCACAGGGCAGATTGCCGAGGAGTGACGGTGCCTCCGATCCAGGAAATCTTCCCTGACAGATTTGTCCCCAGCGAGACCATCATCCTCGCTCTCAAAGAAGTCCAGAATCATCCAGACAAGGTAAAGCCTCACACATCAACACTATAAAAGTGTCCAAAACTGTCAGACACATTTCTCAATCCCCTTTGATACAGTAATACTGTCTAAAATTTTTTCGTGCGACCTCCGAGACATCTGCGCACGCGCCAAGTCTCTTCGGACTTTCTCGAAATAGGGGGGAAAAGCAACGAGGAAGTAGTAAGCGAACAAAAGCTGAAGGCATCGGGTAGTGCGCATCCTAAACCTATCTCCCCGTTTTCAGATGGAAGCGTCGTGGCTCCCAGGCGCACAATACGCAAACAGACAGTAAAATCACAATTCAGGGAGAAGGGATAGCGGAAGTAAACAGAGAGGGTTGCTCCTCACCTACATAATTTACTCGTGGGATTGGCGATTCTGTTCATAGACATTTGGCTTATCTGCTTGCACTGTTCTCAACTTCCCTGGGCCTCAACAGACAACGGTATCGCCAAGTGCCACACTGCTTCGTTTATTTCCTCTATCAGTTCTCGATAAATTCACTATAGTCACAATAACTTTACTATAGCTTGAATCTCTCGACACGCAATAAAATCTAGGAGACATCATTCATTTCATATGCCACTGATGACTTAGATGTCTCTGAGACGACAGGGGCGTAGGAACCGGGGGAGCTGTGGGAGCTCTGGCTCCCCCCGGAATATTTCAGACCGGCTCAGCTCCCCCGGAAAATTTTCTTTTTGCAACATTCTGTAGCACATTTTTCCTCAAACCTGCTTTCAAATGTGTGATCTACTTTTCCTAGGAAATTCACGCAATGTCACTAAAAATCGTCAAAAGTTATTTTTTAAAGGTACCATTTGGAATTTTCCCGTTCGAGAAATATGAGATTTCCTATCTCTGAGCAAATATTCCAGCTAAACTAAGCTCATATTAAAAATTCAAAAGTGTAGTTAAACTTGTCTTTCTAGGAAAAGATATATTAGCAATTTTTTTAAATTCCTTTTATTCACAAAAAGTGTTATTTGAACATTTATAACTTCTTAATTGATTTCGTGTAAAGGGGCTAAAAATGTGTTTGCCCCCCCCCCTCCATCCCCCAGCAAGCGCAAAGATCCGGCATTGCGCCGGGCTCCCACTGTTTATACAAAGTTCCTACGTCACTGTGAGACGACATTCATTTCGAATGACATTGCAGATCATTCATTTGATATTCTATTATCCACTCTTTGAGATTGCTGAGACGTCCTTTCACTTGAGCGCATTGCAGATCATTAATTTTATGTAACGTTACAGACTTTTTGAGGTCTCCGATAAGTCATTCATTTATTCATTATAAGTGTCGTAACAGATCATCCATTCCGTGTACGATTACAGACTCTTTGATGTCTTCGAGACGTTATTGTACGTGAAGTGGTTATTCTGAAACAAATGCAAAAACTTTAGAATATTCTCTGAATATTCACTGGTTATAGTAGTTCTTATAGCAGAGCACTTACTTTTTATAGTGGACAAAGATATCATAATTTCTCTTGCAGTCTCTCTCTTTCTATCATTCTATTTCACATTGAGATTTCTTACTTCTCACATCCAATCGATCTCCCAGTTATAACATAAAGGGCGAGTATCACTATCATAATTGAACACGTTGTCTGAGACTACATGAAAATAATCAAAGAAATATTTAACACTACCCTATGACATAACTACATTCAACATTCGTATTACATTTATTGACTTGTTCTTTTGCAGGACATTGTAGTCGAAATCGAATCAACAGGCAACATCCTAGATCCTGAATATAGAATGAGTTACTTCAGAGAAGATGTGGAAACTAATGCTCACCATTGGCACTGGCACATCGTCTATCCCGCCACCTGGAGGCCTGAGGTCATGGGCAAACATAAAGACAGAAAAGGAGAACTTTTCTATTACATGCACCAGCAGATGTGCGCCAGGTGCGTAGTTTTGACACTTCTTCACTTTATGTTATTAAACTTTTATTTCCTTCACCAAACGGCATGGAGCCAGAAGAAGAAGCCATGGCTTTAGTGAAAACGTAAAGAGAGTAAAATGGAGTAACGAAACGTACTAAATTACTTAAATTTGGAAACGTAAGACTTCGCCTTAATCAAACATCAACTACCATATCCTGCCAGTCTATCTATAATAGTTTGACAAATATTTCATTAACTGCTATAATTTGTTACTTAATAAGTTGTTAAAATACAGCAACATAACGCAGCAAACGTTAAAACTGCTTTCGGTTATTTGTACAGTACATGATGGTATGTTACTGTTCAGTGAAGAGCTGAACTATAAATACATTAATGTTTGCCAAGATATGCTAATGAAATCACTTTTAGTTTTGACAACTTTGTAATAACTTTCACCTCTTGGCATACAATGACACCTGAAGATGTCATTCATTTCATTTTCTATAGTAGACATTTAGACATCTCCGAATCGTCATTCATTTCTAATGCCATTGTCGACTGATGCCTTTCAGGCGTCATTCATTCATATGCCATAATAGTCGCTTTTACATTTCTAAGAAGTCATTTATTCATTTTATGAGCTTTTACAGATTCTTTGATGTCTCCGAGATGTTATTACAAGTAATTTAATTTCTAACTTGAGCTATATTGGGAGTTTTTATGCATTGTCATTTTACAAAAATAAAATGTAATTTTGAGAATAAGGTTGTGTAAATTTCGATAAATCAAAAATTAGTTGAGAAATTTGAAAAATTCACATGACGAAGAGTGCATGAACGTTATTACATGCTTTTCCATTCAAGTTTAACAGGATTTTGATTTTAAAGGTACGATTGCGAACGTTTGTCCAACGGTATGCGTCGAATGATTCCTTTCCATAACTTCGAAGAAGAGCTGGAAGGTTACTCCGCTCACTTGACCTCCCTGGTCAGTGGTCTGCAGTATGCCTCCAGGCCCGAGGGCTTCCGACTTCACGACTTGAAGGATGTCGATGTTCAAGACATGATCCGTTGGAGAGAGCGTATCATCGAGGCTATCCACATCGGCTACGTCGAGGACGAGAACCACCAACAGATTCCTTTGACTGAAGAGAACGGTGTCGATATCCTCGGAGCCATTGTCGAATCCAGTTACGAATCCAAAAATAAACTCTTCTACGGAAGCTTGCACAACTGGGGACATGTCATGATGGCAAAAATCACCGATCCTGATGGCCGATTTAATGTGAGTGCAATTTAAAGTTCATGCAGAGAACAACGTTGTAATGCACAACTTATTTCGCAGTGGGGTTTTATCTTCTGGAACGAACTATACTACAATATTTAAATTTAAGTCAAGCGATGAAAATGTTAAAATAAAATTCGTTCATCCCAACTCCCAATTCAACCGCAACTTCAACTTTTCATTCAACTACCTGCCAAAAATAGCATAGCATACATTTGTTTTTTGGTAGAAGTTGACTGAAGAGTTAAAGTTGGGGTTGCGTTGGGCATTGCGTGGAATGAATTTTCCTACGTGTGATAACCGCTTTTGCTGAAAGGTAAGCATTGCTAGTTTAAGCACTGTTTAATAATTTTGATTAAAAACGCAATCAGTTCTTTGCTAGGTTCTTCTTTAATTAATAAAGATTATAAATTTGAGTTTAAATTTGCAATGCTTACCTTTCAGTTTTATAAATGTCAACTACTTGTGCAGTCAACTGCTAGTTGCACTGTCAACTACCAGTTGCGTAAAAATAGAGCCTTGAAATATTAAAGAACAAAAGGAGATATAAAATAAATGGATAAGAAGATAAGCTGCTCCTAATAACTCAAATATTTCTAGGAGTAATTCTGATAACATTAAATTCACTATTTTACGTACCAAAAATTGACTTGATGTCTATGTTAAAAGCATTTACATGTTTTAACTATTCTTTGAACTTTTCCCTGCTTTAGGAAAACCCTGGAGTCATGAGTGATACTTCAACATCCCTTCGTGACCCGATTTTCTACAGGTACCACAGATTCATTGACAACATTTTCCAGGAATATAAACACACACTGAAACCTTACACTAAGGAGCAAGTAAGTATAAAAATGTATTTAAATTGCAAGCGATGCATTGCATTTCAGCGTTTATGAACAACTTCTTTTTCTGTTTATCGAAACCAAAAAGAAATTCGCACTTGCGCACAATTCCTCACTCATAACTCTGTGTAAAAATTAATTAAAAAAAATGTTTGTTCATATATTATTTTCATTCGTTTTTGAACTTCTTTTTGTTTGTTTTGTTTTAATTTTAACGATATTTTCACGGTATGTTAAGAGCTCTTTCAATGCATTTTTTCCCTTCACCTTTTACGAGAAAGTATTATAAAAAAAAAGGTTTTAATACTCCGTTTTAAAGATGTTAATCGGTTATCAAAACTGAAATAAGCTAATAGAACCGTTTTAAGAGTAAAAATAAATTCATATGAAGCAAGGAGTGCGTGATGCATGTTATAACAAAGCTAGAAATTCAATTCAGTGATTTGTGCAATATCAAGCTTAGAAGATCAACTTTTGATGCTGGCCTTCCTGTCAAAAAGGGTTAATAAGAGAAGAAATTTCTGTGTAAATTTTCCACTTTGATTATTTTACCATGGGCAGGCAAATAGTCAACTCAAGTGCCGTTATAGATTATTTTTCATGAACTGCCGTTTAACCGGATTTTTTTTGCATAGTATATATATCACACAAGAAGGAAACAATGATATATCCTAGATTCAGAGCAACTCAACCATATGTTTCTCAAACGTGTACAAAAACTATTCTTGGTCTTCCCAAAGTTATACTGAATATGTGTGCACAAGTCTCGACTCTAGCTCAAAATGTACCCGATTTCTTGGTTTTGGCATAACTCGAGGGTATTAAATGAGTTTTAGATAAAAAGAACGAGAGGAATGTGTTACCTAGTAGGAAACAAGCGTTCCCCATTTCAGTTTTTATCTTTCTCAGTTTTCTCGTAGATACTATTGGAAGTTGCATTAGTGTTTTGGTGCATTTGTTATAAGATTTGCTGTTGTAATGATTTCCAGCCTCATTATCTTTTGAGCTCCCTGTATTAAAATTGAGCCAAAAGAGTTCTGGATGCATTAGCTCGTTTCAGCCAGAATCAGTTTTCCAAAAGGTTTTCCCCCAAACTTCCGTTCATATCTGCTTTGCTTTCCAAATTTAACTGCGTGTCTCTTTGCTCTTCCAATCTATCATGGCTTCAAATCTAACATTGTTTTGCTTTGCAGCTCGAGTTCCCAGGCGTCCAAGTTGTTAATGTAACAGTGAACGCTAAGCTGCCAAACCTCGTCACCACTTTCATGAAAACCGAAGAACTGGAACTCACTCATGGCATCGATTTCGGAACTACACATTCAGTCAAGGTAAGATTAAGAGTAGTTTATTTCGAATTAAAGTGTCTGGAAACTCTCATCACGCTTTTATACCTACGTACTCGGGGAAAATACTAGCTTCTCACGTAACTAAATATGTTTTCTTTAATAAAATTTGCTATTCGTACGGTGCACCTTTGAACGAGATAATAACTAATCTTGTAGTGTAGTACTTATTAATATTTTTCAAATCAAGCTTGATAGCATATTAGCATCTTAAAGTTCTTCAATATATTTTATTAATTCTCTCACTAAAACTTCTGAATTTAAGTTAAGTAAAAATTACAATATTTACGCTCAGACGCTATTTCACTGATTCAAAGAGTAAACGCTAAACAATATTTAATAAATAATGTAACTAATGATTGACTTCTGATTTTTTTTTTCTGATGGAAATTGGCTTCGTATTCTAAAAGAGTCACGAAAAAGCACTCAAGGAATGTTTCTATGAGTACGTGATTTCTTTATTGACTAGATTCACAAGTTTTCTGGATGGTCTTCTTAAAATAGAAATCTGATTGCATCCGATTTTAAACAGCATGAAATCTAAATTCATTTTTTACTAAAAGATGTTGGAATTTTAAACTCAAAATCAGCTAACCATGCTTTGATTCCAGGTACGCTATCATCACCTGGATCACGAACCTTTCACATTCAACATCAGCGTAGATAATCAAACTGGAGGCCCCAAACAAGCCACCGTTCGAATCTTCCTCGGACCCAAGTACGACGAGCTCGGCAACCGACTGGACCCGGAGCACCAGAGAGGACTCTGCATCGAAATCGACAAATTCCAACAAGAATGTAAGTTTCCTTTGATTGCTGCAGTTATTATTATTCTTTGAAATATTTTATTACGCCGCTTCCAAGTAAATTGCAACCTTACGGACCCGTTGAAGCTCATTTTATTTGTACGTTAAGGAGGAAAAATTTATTCACGTGATAATTGCATTCAGATCCAAGCATTATTTTTATAAATCTTTCATGAATAACATTTATATATATATATACCAGCTGCGTGGCCCGGCTTTGCACGGGGTCTATCTTGAGAATAACAGTTTTGTCAAGTGACGCTTGTCCGAAAGTCCCGATCAGATTAAAGTTGACATTTTGATCAGCAATAAAAAATAATCAATCGCAAAAAAAGTTTTCCATCCCCCGCTAAAAGCAAAGCCAAAAAGCAAAACGAAGAATTTTATTTGTTCATAATCAAGAAAAAAATGGCAACACCTTTTTCTCATCAATAATTTATTTCACGCTACTTAATTTATTTCACGCTCGTGCAGACGCGATATTAATAAATTCAATTTAAAATGGATATTTCCAAATTTAAAAATGTCTATCTTTTTTGTGAGTACAGTTAGCGCTTAGGAGTTTTAATAAACCTTTGGTAAGAAATCCCCCTAAAAGGTGTTTTTCGCGAGCTTTCCGATGAGACCAAAATCGAGAAGATCCGATAATTGATGGGCTTGGAGGATGAAGGGCTAAATTAAATTTTAAAAAATGAACACTCTGGACAATGGTACGCAAATAAAACTTGGTACATCAAACAGTAGATGTCAATAGACCAATTTAATACGCACACTTTTTTTTTCAGAAGCCATCAGCTTCAACATACATGAGGACTGCGTACTATGCGCTTTGCCTCCTGACAAACACAGGACAGATTTACGGCACAGAGAGGATGAAATAACATCCATGGGCAAGGCGGGATTCGAACCCGCGACCACTTGCTTACGAGGAGAGCACTCTCCCTCTAGGCCCACGTGGCCCCCTAATACGCACACTAATGACAAAACCAGAAAACGAAAAAGGTGCAACACCTACAAGAATAAAACTTTGAACTTTAATTACTCGCAATTTCTGTTTTGTCACTTAACTCCTTCATCTGCCAAGCTCTTCTTATTTCGGGTAGAAAGAACTATTTTACGCCATTCTTGGGTCCTTATATTAAAATTCGAACAGTTTGGTACTTTTTTGGCGTTCGAACCCCCCCCCCCCCCTACGATCCTTCCGGTGGTCAAGTATACCTCCTTGCCAAATTTGGTCCAGATCCGACGCAAACTGCGGATTTGCATGAGGAACATACACATACATTCTCTGTTTTATTTATACTGACAGATATTTCTTTCAATTCCAGTGGCTCCAGGAAAGAACTCCATCTCCCGAGACCACAAACTGTCCAGCGTGACCGTGTCCGAGAAGCACACCTTCAAGCAACTGAAGGCCGGAGAGGGAGTGAGCGAGAACACAACCGAGTTCTGTAGTTGTGGCTGGCCCGAACACATGCTCATCCCCCGGGGATCTCACAAAGGCTCCGAATTTGATCTCTTCGTCATGCTCACAGACTACTCTCAGGACGCAGTAAGATTTTCATTCTCATTGGATACCTCATTTTACTGCTATACTATTCAAATGTCGGACTTCACCAAATTGCGGTACAGTTGGAAAAGGGAAGCAGCACACCTCCAATTTCCAGCATAGCTGCCACAAGTTCAATGTTTCACCAGGAAAGTGGTTAAATCTAGTAAAATGTATCTGCAACCATCTTATTGGTGATAAGATGGTTTCAGTGTTTAGACGACATGAAAAACAAATTAAAAAAAAAAACAAGGATGATCATCAGTTTCCAAAGTTGTGCATTCTATGTTGTAAAATATGTACTTTTCTCTGGTAAATATAGGGATAAGCATTATTAACAAAAAAAGGTTAATTTTGCATGAAATATTATCAAAGCTTTTTAAAAAGAAAAGAGAAAGTTAACTTTATTCTTCTAGGCCTTGACTATAATGAACACCAGGGCCTGTACAAAGGTACAGAGCCCCTCTCCACTCACATTAAGAGGAGCGATATCCCTTTGAGAAAAAAAAATGCATAAAAATATATGGAGGTGATTTTTGCTGTTTCTCGATACAATATACATCGAGTATATTACCCCCCTCTCCCCTCCCCGAGAAATTCAAAATAACGGGCCTGCTTCACTTTCCTCGAAACTAATATCTGTACCTCCAGTTAGTGCATAATCTTTCGCTATTCGCTACTGTTTGTTAATAATAATTTTAATTTGAAAGCAACATAGCAATTCAAGAGTGAAACACCATAGACAACCAGATTTGAAATAACAACAATAACATTTGTTTAAGCATAGCAAAAAGACTGGGGTCACACGACTGTCATCTAGTTGCTGCAAAAATTCCGATCGCTTTATAACTTGAGAAGTTCATTGGCAAAAGTTGATATCGTCGCTTTGGAAGAATAACGCTGCAACTCAAAAAAATCGAAAAATGACATTTTTATATTATTTTGTTCAGAAAAATCGCTCTTTATGATGAACAAGGTTACAACTCAAAAGTGTCAAAAATGTCCGCTAGGGAGCAATTTTTGGAGAACACTGATGTAACTCAAACTACCTTCACTTTTTTTTAAATTACGTCATTAGTTAAAATGATATTGAATTCAATCATGCTACATTAGAAAAGAGTTTAAAATGCGGTTTTTTTAATGCTAGTTTCATTAAAATAGTCGCAATAGTTTTCAGCACAAGCGCGATAGAAGTTTCTGAAAAGTTAAAAATTGCTCTCCTAAAAAATGGGCTTTTTTGAGTTGCAGCGTTATTCTTCCAAAGCGACGATATGCAAATTGAACATGGATAACAACAAATTTTACATAGCTGCTACATTCACTGTGCAAAGAGAACCTAAAGCACAAAAACTAATAAATTCTAAAACTTGCTCCAACAACTGCGTTTTTAATCTGTTCTAACAATAACCCTCTCTTACAGGTTGAAGGAGATGTCAGCGGTGTGTGCACAGACGCTATCAGCTACTGTGGAGCCAAAGACCATAAATACCCAGATAAACGACCCATGGGCTTCCCCTTCGACCGTGTGATTACAGCATCGACCATTGCCGAGTTCCTCGTCCCCAACATGAGTTGCACCGATGTTAAAATCAAGCACCAAGGATAAATTCCCAGGCTCACAACAAGAACTAGTGAAATGACAGCTCAAAATTATAAACAAACACTGAAGAAACAATAAATTATTATTTCGAAGTACTCGTGCTGGTTGATTTTTCAATGGAAAAAATGTTACTGCTAAGTCAAGTCAATGCAAGTAGTTCGAGTTACTTGGTTTCATAAGCGTTGAATTTTTTTCGCAGTTTGAACCTTTGAGCAACGGTGGATTCGCTTAAGCCACTCATTTCTTTCTTTATTTTGCTGAAGCCAGTGTTAGTTGACTGAAAGAAAATAGTTGCATCAAATGAAGCTACCGACCTCCAAGGGTTAGTTCAAACAAAAAAGAAAAAAGAAACACTGTTTAATATATATTTTAAAGAAAGTACAATGATGTGGAACTAATTTTTAACAACACCTTAGAGTATTTACAGTGGAATAACGTTTATGGAAATATGAGCATTTTGATGAAAACTAAAAATAGTATCAAATAAATATACAACTTTCTTCCATGACATGAACTAGTAAAATTTATTCACTATCTAGTTACAAAAACATTAGTATTTCTGAGGAGAATGCCAACTATTCAGAGTATGCACATCTGTTATTCAATTGCTCAAATTAGACATAAGAGGGGTATAAGATAAACAATCATAAATTATGGGAAAATGGATGGGATATGAAATTCACAAGCACACAAATTTTAAAATCAACATACATGAAAAGCATCTTTATTCTTAATTTTTATTTTATTTATTTATTTATTGTTTTACTGAGAGAGACTTAACCTTTAAAAAAATCCCGTTAGGCACGATTATAAATAACACAACATGTAATTTCTTGCTCCGAATTACTAATAATTGATTCTAGTTTTACTCAAAATGAAAAAATTTTTATTTTCGGGGAAAAAAAACTTTTCTACATTGATAAAAATAGAATTCAAAATTTCACTAAGAAATTGGTTAAATATAGCAAAATTTAGTGGTAACCATCTTATTGGTGATACGTTCCATCAGTGTAATGATGCTTTTACGAACCAGTGATAACCAAAAGCACCATTAAATAGATGAAACCTATCCTCTGTGATACTTTTGTAGCTAAATTTTGCTAGATTTAATTTATTACTTGCTATAACATTGAACTTTATTTTTAAGAATGTGTATTCTATGTTAAGTAAAATACCGAAATCGAAGGCTTGAGCATTCTTTCCTCACATTAGTAATTGATGACGATGTAATTGAAATAAATAAATGAATAAAATAAGTGAATGCAATAATTTAAATTTTTTTATTTATGCAAAGAAAAACAAAGTTACAATCTTGTTTTTATTAATTCATCTTACATACTCGCAGTAGTGCATTTAAGTAGTTATATGAACCGTCATTTCCAATTCCTATAGCATATTTGAGACAGTTATTCTTCCAACTATAACTTTATACACTAAGTATGTAATAATGATGATTAAAAACCATAGGGAGCAGACGGAAGGAATGAAACCGTTCCTTTTATGTCCATATAAAATGTGAAAAAGAAAATAATCATAACATGTCAAGTAAATGTAGCAGCTTTACGGCCATTCCATGGAAAAACGGGCATTTTTCTCCGCATTTTACGGCTCACAGATTTCATTAAAAATATTAACCAATTAATGCCTAGCGTCCCTTTTTAGGGGCAGTCCAAGAAAGGGTTTGAATTACCCCCAAATGAATATTTCAACCAAATAATAGTGTTCAATTAGTACCTTGGTATTGTTTCAATTCGTTATTAACAGATTGCAGCATATAACCATTGTAAAGTGTGTTCTGTGGCAGTTTTAATATGATCTTTATCAAAAATGACATCGTTCACAATCTCAAGAAGAAAAGCTAAGTATTCAAAGTTATTCCCAGCTTCCCAGATTATGTTAATTGCTGATTTTATTTCTTCTTATAAAATGTCTTTTTAAATATTATATAGTAGGCAGAAAAAAAAAATAGTAAAAAAAGTATGTATCCTCTGGGGTCTACCGTAACTTTTAAAGGACGATTTTTCTTTCCTTAATAAAACAATTATTTTTTTACATAATATTTTTTTTTATTATTTTTCCTGTCCATTAAACACTGTTTGTAACCAATATACAAAATATCTTTGGGAAAAAAACGTCAGGCACTAATGGGTTATTGCGAAAGAGAAATGTACGACTTTTTTGATTAAGAAATCACACGTATGTTTTTGATTCTGTAAGCAAAAATTTGTTCATTACCCTTTCAAATTATTACTTTTAAATCAATAAATGTGCTGCCACGTGAGGGATAACATGGTGACTTTTTCGTAGAATGGTCATTTAAATTCTTGCTTGATTCTGATTTGCTACATCTACTGTGGACAAGCTAGAAAACATTTTTCGCATTTCATTTCGACATAAATGCAGCTGTCCCAATCCTACGGATTCTCCTTTAAAATATTCAATCTTTTAAAAATGTACTAAAATATTCAATTGGAATATTACATAAAGCAAAAGATACACAACTACATATATATATATATATATATATATATAATATATATATATATATATATATATATATATATATATATATATATATATATATATATATATATATATATAACGCTTATGCGTGCCGCGAAATAAGCCTTCATTTTCTCTTTCCGTTGGAACGATCGGCGTGCTTCAAGCGATTAGATTACTTCAAGTGTTTAGGCATCAGCCGCAATTCGAAAATTTCGTTGCGTACGTTAATTGCTCACTCGCTTCTAGTGTTTGATATTCACGTGTTTTATTAGGATACAACGCTTATAACGTTTATGACAGAAAATGAGCCTTTAATTGCTTCTTTCCATTGGATAAGATCAGTTCATTAACAAATCTCGATGAAAAGTCTAGGCGTTCATCGTCACATTCGACGAGCCTTTATTTGTTTCTTTCCGTTGGCAACGATCAGCTTATTTACGATCGCGATTTATGGTCTTGCCTACTTGCTTTGCTTACTCGCTTTAGTGTGTGATGTAGGAGTTTTCTGATATTAGAATTAATGTTTTAAAGGCATTAGAATAATGTGCGTAGGAGAGAGCAGCGGGCTAGCGAGTCTTTTCCTGAATGATCTGAACGCCGATCTGTTCGAAATGCTGTATGCTATTTTAAGCCGTGAGCTACAAATTGCAAATCGAGTGAATGCCGCAAGTATTTTCTAACGTGTCTTAGAGTATTCATTATGGATAAAAAATGCGTTTTTAAATACAAACGAAGCTAGACAAATTTTGTTGTGGCCGGGGAGCTAGCTTAGCGAGCTCGGATTGCGGAGCAATAGGAAGGAGCTGCAGTTTCAGGGATTGGCGAGCATAAGCAAGCAGGGGGCGGCCACCCCCCGAGTTATTAAGTAATTCCATTATCGTGGAGTAATTCAATCGTGAAATTATTCAACTATAGTTATTTTATTATCATTATTTTTAGAATTTCGATTGAATAAAACTGCTGAGTCTATGAATATTTTAAAGAAAGCAGAAAAATGTATTATAAATTGTTTCCTGTTTTTTTTTTTTTTTTTTTTTTTTTCCAGCACCCTAAAGTACGTTTTATAAAGTGGAATAACGTTCAATAAACAGAAAAGTAATTTATTGAAAATGCAACAAATTTACGAAAAAGTTGTTATTTGCAAAAACTGAAATGTTGAACAACTCATTAACTTAGTGCCCAGTTTTCTCACCTCCAACGCCTTAAAGACTTAACATGTTACCACTCGATTACTAAAGATCAAGAATATATAGCTGTTGCAACTCGCCACGTGGCGACTGCAAAAAAAGTCGCCACGTGGAGTATTATTTGCCACCCGCGATCGTCATTTCTATAACCTCACGTGTATTGATTAACATTATTGTCATTAATTAACTATATATTATTAACCTTGATTTAAACTGTTAATTTTGTATTTTAGAGGCAACTCAGCAGCTAATTTTGTCGCTTTTTCGTTTCTTTTTTTGGTTAAAAAAATAGACTAGAAAAAAAAGCGACTACTAATAAATTGCCGCTACTCGCCACTGGCGATCAGAAAAATTCCTATTCGAGATCTTTAGAAAGGACTCAACGTGTTTTTAATGCGCAAGTTTTTAATTTTTTTAATTGCTAGAAATGTTTCTTTCGATGCTATTCCATTCATATGAAAGCAATCCCTTATTTATTGTTTCCTACAAAAGTTTCCCTACAAAAAACACCCAGAATGTTCCTCTCTTAGCGTGTCCCAATATCTTTCTCAAATGTACTTAAAAAATTTGAAAAATTTTATCAACATTCCGTAAAATCAATTTGTAGTACCGTAAAATGGGGTGAATCGGAACACTTTTCAGCTTTGATTGTAAAAAAAGCAGTTAAAAGATTTTTTATAAATTTGGTTTTTTCGGTAAAAACTTCGGTCTTCCTTTACTTTTGATATTCCAAGCAAAGACAAAACATTTTAAACAATTATTATTAAAATGTATAGGAAATAATGGGTGTTCCGAATCACCCCGCTGATAGGGGTCAATCGGAACACATGTTAAAATTTTTATTTTTTTCACTTTAACCTGTAATAGGTCTCACCAACATGAGTAATATTGATGGGAAAGAATAAGAATAGGTAATTACTGTCAAATAAATGTATAATTTAAATACCAGTAAACGTTTATAATTTGTCAAAATTCAAAATAATTTTGAACTTATGAAAAATGAAAAGTAATTTTAAGAAATGCTTTTGAATTGATATACAAAGATTTAACATGAATGGAAGTCCCTCATGTCGTCCACAAATATGTACTTGTCCTTAAAACTAGCAATTGTGATTTGGCTTAAGTTTTTTCAAAACATCTCCTGGGATAAACTATGTCTTTTCCTTAGTTTCTTAACCCTTCACTGCACAATTTTTTATTTTCATGAAACAAATCATTTGTTACCTTTTAAATAGCCCTGAGTTCAGAAAAAATGAAAAAAAAAAAATTAATCTTAAAAATGTGCACCAAAAATGATGTTTTAATTGTTTGTTTTATATATGGCACAAAGCACATAGCATATGCTTTGTATACCGATAAGTGTAATAATCTACAATATGTTTTGTGCAATAAGTGGTATAAACAAACTTTCCACTAAGTTTATTTAAACATTTTTAGAACAAAGGAAATAATGACTAAGCACACTTCTAACGGAAATGCAGACACTCTTTCTTTCAAAAGCAAGAACTGCAATACCTAGACTAGTGCAACTAACTAATGCATAAAAATCACACTAAACTGTTATAGCAATGTTCCAGAAGGGGCACAAAGCTCGGTTTAACTGCATTTAAAAATCATAGGAATATATGAGGGTTTATTTGGTTTGTGCCAGATCTGGCACACCGTGCAGTGAAGGGTTAAAATCTCTAGGTTTCGGGGATTGTCCTGAAAGATTTTGTCACTTATTCATTACTCTCTGTGTGCTGGACTTATACTACATAAAGTCTATGTAACTTTCCCCCTCGTATTTTAAGTTAAAAAAATGTCTTTTGAAATCTGCAACTTTTTGTCATTCTAAGATCTATTTGCTCACGAGAAGGGATAAACACTAATAAATCTTTGTCCGTGTCTTGATCAGAAGAATTGGGGTTAGAATCTTAATTTTTCAAACAGTTTCCTTCAAATAAGTTTGAATTGGAACAACAGAACTAAGTGTTCCGATTCACAACGCATTTTTTTTCCTATGGCATTTTTCAGAATTCTTCATTTTTATGACACAATTTTTAAAAAATGTAAATTCTAATGTGGTATTCTGTTGTTCAGATACATGTATAATTGAAACATACCACTCTTAGTTTCTAAATATAAGAAGGTTTGTTCATGCATATGAAGTTTTGCAGTCTATGAAAATGTGATGTTTTCTAGCATTCCACGTGCAGCACTCCTTAGAAGCCAGTAGCTTTGCCAGATTGACAAAAGTAATTTTTTCCTACTTCCTATGATCTTACCTTTACAAAAAAAAATTCATGGCGAAAATTACCCAATAGTATATTTATGAAGAATTTCTTTGTACGGTCGGAAAGTTTTGTTCCGATTGACCCCGCTGTTCCTATACACCCCATTTTACGGTACTGAATTATGTATATTTAAGGATGCGAAATAACAGAGTTCTAATTTATTTAATTATATAAATGATCAATTTACACAGTTTTGAAGCTTGTCCCATAGTTTTTATTTCACTCTCCTATCCTAGGAATTAATTCAAGTAATAAAGAAGGAATAAAAGGAGGAAACTTAAAAATGGGACAGAAAATGCATGGGTCTGGTACTCTTTTCGGATGAGGGTAAATTTAGTCTGAGTGGCTACTCCGGACTCATACACTTCTGACTTCTGGAGAGAGCAAGGAATCCTCAATATCGCATTCAACTTGATCAAAAATTACCGGTTTATAGGTCACGAACTCGCTTAGGGGAGGCATCGTGATTGTCTTATGAAGGCCTTACAAGCCTTCACATCTTCGAAGGAGATTAAATGACTGGGACTGACTATTACTACGAGGCTCTCCATTCTTATGTGCGTCTTTTTAGAGGTGCTATGTGTCTTCAGTTTATTTTCAGGGACGACAAGACCCACCATATCTCACGGTTATTGTCGCAGAGTGTTAGAATACTAAACGCATTGGTTATCTCACTTGACACAAGGTCTTAGAATCTGAAAAACATCGACTATGTATGGAACTTTCTAGGGGGATACTCGGCAGCGAGTAATTTACTGCCAGGAACGGTTTTCGAGTAGCTATCGACATCACAAGAGTACGATCAGCGATGCATCAAAGCTTATTGACAACAACGTCTGCAGCATCAGCAGACCATGTAAAACCAGCACAGCAGTCGGGGGAGTTCATATCCTTTACTGAACACCTGCCACATCAATGTGTCGACTAGGGGTGCGACATCGAAGGCAAAACATCGATGTTTCAAGACATCGATGTTTCGAAATTAAGACATCGATGGTATTGATACATCGACCAAAAACATCGATGTTTTCAAACATCGATGTTTCAAAACATCGATCTTTTTTTATAAAAATTACTTACACATTTAAATGTACAGTAATACAGTAACTCCCCAATACATTGCGCCTCTTTATATCACTCAATTAGATTTATCTTTTGTCTCCTGAAAAACATCAACCGTATGATATCGATGTCAATTATAGAAAACTTTTTAGTGAGATAGATACTGCAACTGTTGATTAACTGTATAACTTTTATTTATCGCATATTTTTATGAAACTTTTTTTTGTTGAAATGTAAAACACCGTTATCGAAAAAAAATTCTAAAGCAAAACAAAAACAACGATGTTTAAAAATCGTTGACCGTAAATCATCGGTAGTAATTAAAAAAAAAAACTATTTCAATACGATAGATATTGCAACTGTTAAAGATGAATCTTTTTTATTGCATATTTTTATTGCTTTTTGCTGAAGTGTAAAACAGACATCGAAAGAAAAAAAACATCGAACGCGAAACAGTGATCATTAAAAGACATCGACCTTAAAACATCGATGGTAACTATCAAAAACGTCTTCTAACGAGATTGATAGTGTAACGGCTGATTAACGATATAACTTTTGGCCGCATATCTTGATGATTTTTTTTTTTTGCTGAAATATAAAACATTCACATAAAGAATAATAATGAAATAAATAAAATTAAAAAAAAAATGGCGAAAGCAAATTAGAAATGTTTTAGAAACATCGAGAGCAAAACATCGATAATAATCATAGAAAATGTTTTCTAATGAGATTAATACTGAAACTTCTGATTAAGGAAAAAAACTTCTTAATACGTCTGCATATCGCATATTTTTATCAAGCTTTTTTTGCTGGATTATAAAACATCAACATCGAAAAAAACATCAAACCCAAAACGTCGATGTTGGGAAAACATCGACTCTCAAACATCGATGTTATAGCAAAAACATCGATGTTTCCAAAACATCGACATCGATGTCGCAGCCCTATACTACACTGCAAGGTTTCTTGACACTGGCGTCGTGACGTCAGCCAATGAAAAACGAGCTAGATAAAACGTCACAGCCTACTTGGCGAATTAGTGGAGATCCTTAACTGCTTGTGAGCTCTTATTGGCTTCGCGCGTAGTGACTAGTTTCAACTTAAGTTGCTGTCTAGTATAGTGTCAATCTTTCCGTCGTATTGTGTTCTATGCTGCTTTTTCAATAAAGTTTATTTTTTCACTTCTGATTTCTTCTTGGGAAAGAGTTGTACACATTACAGATGTTGTGAGTATGAGTAAAATGGGGCAACGTATAAAAAAATACATATGAACACAGTTAAATGATTTCAGTTGGAGTAGTCAACATTATAAAGCACAAAATTTGCAAGAATCTGCAGACATGTTTTTTCGGGCTACAAGGAACACCTTTTTCAATGCAATGAAGTGTGAGCTTTAGGATGAAGAAGTATCCGAGAAAAGCAATCCGATGGTACAATAGACAGTATTAATAGCAAAAACTGGATATTAACAAAACAAACAAGACAAAACAAAAATCAGAGCCGAAATTTATTACATGAAACCATCAAGAAAAATTCGTTAAGTAAGAAATTTCCTAAAAACCTGATAGAAAATAAATATTGTCAAATGGCTGAAACCACTTTTGAATAAATTTGCAATAAAATTGCTGATAGGAATATAATTATGTACTGAAGCAATTGCAACGTATGTAGAATAGCTGAAAGAAAACAGAATGAAATAAAATTAAATAAAATTAGTGAAAAAATGTGAGCAAAATATTGGAGAAGTTAAATTAATTAATTAATGTAAAGATAAATAACAAGAGTAGGAAATGACAAGGGAGATAGATATTAGTTTATACCAAAATCTAGGAAACAAAAACCTAATTATTAAAATCTGAGAAATACTGAAGAAAAATAAGGTATTGCAGTAAGATCATTAACTGAATTAGGTCAGTTCCCCAGACTGTGGAAAGATAATCAAAAATCAAAATCCGACGGACTTGCACATTTTTGGATAATTTGATAGGAGTTAATAAGGAGTTAATTAAGCTAATAATTAGAGTGATTTGAATCCCAACAGGGTTGTGCAATTGTAGACCTATTCAGTTGTTGTTTTTTCACACAATTTTGATGCTCTTTCAAGCGAAATTTTAAAGAACGTCCGGTCTGCACAATGTATCCAATCCCACAATTGCAATTAATTTTATAAAAAGTTAAATGAGTTAAAACTCATCAAACAGCTGTTTCGGTGCTCCAAACTACAAGCCACTTCATCAACATATTTGTTTTTACAAATACAGGTGCTCTTACTTTTTGAGAATCTTATGATATTATTTGCATCTATATGGAACGCTTTTGTGTTTTGTTACACTGAGAAATCCGTCTCTTCTTTTATTTTTGCACACTAGTGTATATATATTTAAATAACTGTCCGTTATTCAGGGTATAAGAAATTAAGCGTGAATAATATGGAACCACCTATATAAAGGGGCAGAACCTCAAAGAAATGCCCCGGTTTTGGGAGTGTCCGTTAAGGGAGGTTTTAAATGGATTTTGTTTTGTCAAGCAATAACTATACTTTTTGATTTAGGCTGAGGTAATTTCTTTATTACTCTTGTTAAATATTTGATATCTCTTGATGAAAGTCATTTACTTAAAATTAGTTCCCTCTATTTTTCTCTAATAACTTCTTTAAAAAAAAGTTTTTTTTAAAGCATTCTTATTTTCAAAGAATTTGTGATTGGAAAAAATCAGATTTTTGCAGAATGACCCATTGACGTAGTAGATCTAATTCGCCAAGAAAACAGAAGAAACGACATAAGGAAACAACTTCTCTTTAAATAAAGAAGTAAAGAAAACGAAAAGAAGGAAAGAGAAGATGAAGAAAATTTCATGTATTGATTTACAAAATGCATTTTGAAATGTTGTGCAAAGATTTTGATATTGTTTCACAGCATGAAATTGTTTATCACATTGGTCAAACTCATAAATTATACGCACAAAAAATTACTACATTACAATGTTTATTTTTCCCCTTTAAAAAACTAACTAGAATGTGGGGAAAATAACTAGATACGGGAATAATTAAGTTTTTTAAGAAAATAGGATACAAATGCTGCAGTTGTTCATGAAAAAAAAAAACGAATTCTAACAGTGTTAGAACTTAGAGATTGCACTCTTATAGCTGTGATACATTTATTTTCAATTATAATCTATGTACATATTTAGTAATAAATTATAATGCACTTGCAGAAAATATGTATTGCAAATACAACAAAGATGAAAAAAAAAATGCACCTTCTGTTTAATTAAAATTCGTACATTAAATTTAGCATAAAATAAATACATTAAAATGTTCGTCAAAACGTTTGAAAAAAAGGAAGAGTTAAAATAAAATAAATTACCATAAGAATAATGACAACCTTCTCTAATTATATATTTAAAAAAAAAGCCGGAACAAACTTCTTATGCAGAAAAAAACGCCCTTCCTGACAATATAGAATGTAAACAGGCAAAAAGTTAAAAAAATTATAGGAAAGCTATCGTTGGAGGGAAAGAAGGAGGGGGGGGGGGAATCACGTGGGACGGTCGAAAATCGTTTTAAAAAGTCAGGAAATAAAGAGAGAAAAAATTAAACTTTTATTAAATTAAAATTCGGAATGAATAAAACGAAAAATGAGCCCCATTCAAGCTATAGCTATATTTGAACACAACCTAGGCGAAAATATTTCTGCACATCCTCATCAATGTATAGATAATGTGAATCGAGCAAAGCCTTGAATATACGCTGAATTAGAAGCGCGTATAATACTTGAGAGAAACGGTACAAATTTCTTCTTGTGTAGAAAAAACTTTTCTAACGACATAGAATGTAAAAGAGTAGGAAGCTTTTTTTTCACCCTTCCCCCCTCCCCATTAGGTGAAATATGTGAAATATTAGCTTAAGAAATTAACTTTAAGAAGAACTAATCTGAAATTTACGAATAGGTTTTTGAGCTGCAGGCTTTCAGGGCACGTTCGAATTTTTTACTAAGTATGTATATTAGGGTATGTCATAAAAATAAAAGTTTTTTTTTCGACTTTGGTACACGCACTTTCCTATGTATCCACTCATTTTGAGTTGTTTGGTACAAAAAAAAGTTTTTGGAAAAAAATTTTAGCTACCGGGAAAACGCAATTAATCCGGTGTTTGTGTCAAAAAATTCACTATTTTCAGGTTGAATGCGCAATATAGCTGCGGGAGTTTTTTAAAAGATTGTTCTTCTAACTTAAATGCATGTTTTCAACTCTAATGAACATACTTTCCTTATAAAAAATGCAGTTAAATATACATATCGTCTCTTTTTGTTTTTAAAAAGAGCAGAAACTATCGGTAATCGTTCCTACTGAAACGGGTTACGCTTCTGGTCAATCGACACCGCTGTCTTCGTTAGGCAGTCAGCTGTTCAGGGGAAAATGCCACCTGCATCTGGGGAAGTGATCCCCATTTTGCTAATTAACGCTCCCCCCCCCCCCCCCAAGATAACTTTTGACCAGCAGACGCGTTTTCACTTAAATGTCTCTCATCCTGCCGAAGATTTTCCGACAAAAGGCAAATTGAGATTCTCTTTTTTGTTTTATTAAAGGATGGATTGATTTCCACTAAAAACCTGGAAAGCAAAAGACACTAATAATTTTAAACATCGAAGAAGTCGGACTTACAGTTCGACTCTCCCGAAAGCTAGTGCCGTCGTGTAATATTATGACTCGAGGAAATACCCTGGAATTTTTATAGTATAGCTGTACGAAGTAAATGAAACTACCTTGATATTAGTAGAGCGGCCGTTACTTCAGTCAGGTTTGCTGTGTCATCAACCGCGGCAGTTGCTATCATATATAGCCCTTTGGGTAATCTTGTGAAGGCAGGGCCATCTCGGTGAAGATAAAAAACATCTCATGTGCAATAGCAAAAGGGTATTTCATGCTAAAGAGCATGTTATGAAGCACTCAAGAGCAGAGGAGAGTTCTAATATCGCAAAAAGTAACATTACCGCAATTTTTGTAGAAAGTAGGAAGCACAACACTGTAACTCTTAGTCACGATGAGAACACTGGTAGCTTTCGGAGACATGCTACACTTAGAAGACATGCAACATTACATCGAAAAACTCCTCCATTACATACTCTTTAGATCTTTCCTTTAGCTGGCTTTACATCAACGAGCAGATATTAAGTCATATAGTCGTAAAACTTGACGGACCAACTTCTCCAGGAAAGGAATGGATTGGTACTGTAGGTAAACTCTTTCCCAAGTTGAGTTTCTTGAGAAAAAAACAAAGTTTAAGCCAATTCAATTTTTGGAGCCCCTTGTTAATATGGACGAAAATGTTGCTAGTCAGTCGATCCGTTCCGTGGAAGGCAGAAGTATTGAAGCTCACTGATGGCGGAACTATTTCCACCCCTAATTGGTACTATTTTGTTAAATGCAAAGGCATTTTTACCTTAGTCCTCAGAGTAAAGAAGAGCAATGAGTAAGTTTTCTGGAATAGCCCAAAAGGACCCGTTTTTTATACAGGAAACTTTTTTTTTTCCCTCAAGAAAGTCAACTTGGGAAAAGAAAGTCTGTAATGGGGGAGTATTTCGATGTAATGTAGCATGCCTCCTTTCCAGCCAGACATTTAATTGAAGGTATCGCTGCCAATTAGTTGAAGGCAAATGTCTATACCTATGTCTTTCAATCAGTCACATAATCCTATTTCACATTGCTCAGCCAGTTTTTCCTTTGTTGTCTTCTTCTTCTGGTGTATAGTGAGTGAGGTAGCGATCTCCACGCTCTTCTGTTACGGTCTTTCTTTGATGATGCTTTTCCGAAAGCTACCAGTGTTCTCATCGTGACTAAGAGTTAGAGTGTTGTGCTTCCTGCTTTCTACAAAAATTGCAGTAATGTTACTTTTTGCGATATTGGAACTCTCCTCTGCTCTTGAGTGCTTCATAACATGCTCTTTAGCATGAAACACCCTTTTGCTATTGCACATGAGATGTTTTTTATCTTCACCGAGATGGCCCTGCCTTCACAAGATTACCCAAAAGGCTATATATGATAGCAACTGCCGCGGTTGATGACACAGCAAACCTGACTGAAGTAACGGCCGCTCTACTAATATCAAGGTAGTTTCATTTACTTCGTACAGCTATACTATAAAAATTCCAGGGTATTTCCTCGAGTCATAATATTACACGACGGCACTAGCTTTCGGGAGAGTCGAACTGAAAGTCCGACTTCTTCGATGTTTAAAATTATTAGTGTCTTTTGCTTTCCAGGTTTTTAGTGGAAATCAATCCATCCTTTAATAAAACAAGAAACAGAATCTCAATTTGCCTTTTGTCGGAAAATCTTCGGCAGGATGAGAGACATTTAAGTGAAAACGCGTCTTCTGGTCAAAAGTTATCTTGGGGGGGAGCGTTAATTAACAAAATGGGGATCACTTCCCCAGATGCAGGTGGCATTTTCCCCTGAACAGCTGACTGCCTAACGAACACAGCGGTGTCGATTGACCAGAAGCGTAACCCGTTTCAGTAGGAACGATTACCGATAGTTTCTGCTCTTTTTAAAAACAAAAAGAGACGATATGTATATTTAACTGCATTTTTTATAAGGAAAGTATGTTCATTAGAGTTGAAAACATGCATTTAAGTTAGAAGAACAATCTTTTAAAAAACTCCCGCAGCTATATTGCGTATTCAACCTGAAAATAGTGAATTTTTTGAAAAAAACACCGGATTAATTGCGTTTTCCCGGTAGCTAAAATTTTTTTCCAAAAACTTTTTTTTGTACCAAGCAACTCAAAATGAGTGAATACATAGGAAAGTGCGTGTACCAAGTCGAAAAAAAAACTTTTATTTTTATGACATACCCTAATGTATATGCTATGGGATCTCCTGGGCATCGAACACGAAGAAACAAAGAAAAAAACAAAAATCGTCTTTTTAGACTCTGCTAACATAGAAGTAGAAGAGGTAGACATACACTTAGTCACAAAAGTAAGTATGCAGAGTGTTTGTGATGATGTAATATGAAAAAAAAGCAGACTTACAATATAAGAGCTTTCAAATTAACGATTTATTTCGATTACAGCAACATTAAGCTTATTTACAGAATGAAAAATATTTAAAAATACAAATATTTAGTTAGCAAGATGAGCTTAACTTAAAAAAAGGATGTAATTTACATCACAAAAGTAAGTATGCAAACAAAAACAAAGACATTAATATTGCAAATTTTACAATTTTTCAAAAGAATTGGTAATTTGCTGAATAGCCTATGGCCTTTATAACAGCTAACAATCTAGATGACGCTGATTTTACTAAATTTTGAGTGACAGAAGATGGTATTTTGTGCCCTTCCCCCAAAGTCCTTTCTTTTAGATCATTCTTAGTTTTGATCTCTTGCTTTCGAATTTGGCGATCGAGATAATCCCACAAGTGTTCAATGGGATTAAGATCAGGTCACTGCGGTGGGGTTCTTAACTGTTTTCGCACGTTATATAGCAGCCATTCCCAAACAATCCGAGTAGTATGCTTGGGATCATTATCTTGTTGGAAAGTGAAGGATGTATCGAGTCCCAATTTAGAAGCACTTTGGCTTAGATTATTCTTTAAAGTAGTAATAGCTATATTGATTCATTATTCCGTCCTATTATAACTAAATTTCCTACTCCTAAATTTCCTAAGAACACCAGAAAACCATTTGTTAGCAAAGTGAATTGCAAAAAGAGAATAGATTTTGCAAAAGAAAATGTAAAGCAGGACACAAATTTTTGGAATACCGTGATTTTTTCGGATGAAAGTAAATTCAACATCTACGGGGTCAGATGGAAACCAAAAAGTTTGGAGGAAAGCAAACGCAGCTCTAGAACCATAGAACATGAAAGAAACTGTAAAACACGGTGGTGGTTCGATTATGGTTTGATGCTGCATGGCAGCAACTGGAGTAGGAAATTTAGTTATAATTGACGGAGTAATGAATCAATATAGCTATTTGAATACTTTAAAAAATAATCTAAGCTAAAGTGCTTCTAAATTGGGACTCGATACATCCTTCACTTTCCAACAAGATAATGATCCCAAACATACTGCTCGGATTGTTCGGGAATGGCTGCTATATAACGTGCGAAAACAGTTAAAAACCCCACCGCAGTCACCTGATCTTAATCCCATTGAACACTTGTGGGATTATCTCGATCGCCAAATTAGAAAACAAGAGATCAAAACTAAGAATGATCTAAAAGAAAGGACTTTGGGGGAAGGGCACAAAATACCATCTTCTGTCACTTAAAATCTAGTAAAATCAGTGCCATCTAGATTGAGAGTTGTTATAAAGGTCATAGGCTATCCAACAAATCACCATTTTTTTAAAAAAATTGTAAAATTTGCAAAATTAATGTCTTTTTTTTTTGTTTGCATACTTACTTTTGTGATGTAAATTACATCCTATTTTAAGGTAAGCTCATCTTGCTAATTAAATATTTGTATTTTTTAAATAATTTTCATTCTGTAATGCAGCTCAATGTTGCTGTAATCGAAATAAATCGTTAATTTGAAAACTCTAATAGTGTAGGTCTGTTTTTTTTCACATTACATCATCACAAGCACGCTGCATACTTACTTTTGTGACTAAGTGTACCTCGATCAAATCTTACATTTCTTTCGTACGAATATTCTTTCCCCAGTGTTGCAGCATTTTGAATATTATCTGAACGCTACATAGAAAATGGTGTGAGTGATTAAATACGTAGGCACAAACAAGACACATAAAAAGGAAATTTGAAATAAATCGAAACAAAATTAAGGAATCAAGTAAATTGGTTAAACAGTCTCACGCCTTGAGCAAAGATTCATGGCTTTGAAAGGGCTGGACAAACGGTTCAACATTCACCAATGCACCACTGCGGCGGAGGGGATAGACAAGTCTAAAGACAGAACTGTTGAAGAGCGACCGCAGCTTTAATAAGTGAAAAAATAACACATCTCATGAATGAAAAATATGCTTCATTGACATCCTTCACGAAAATATCCTTCTTGATGCCGTACTATAAAAGGGCAACATCATGTGAATTGCAAAACCAAAAGAAGTAAATCTACAGCGAATAAACAATATTAAGGTTCGCATTTACTCGTTGTGTTCTAAAATCATGCTCAAAACTGAAAAATGTTTTGCTAACTTGTCGAAAAGTGAACTGGAAGCAGTTTTCACGATGCCCATTTCGTCAAAAACAATGAAAATTTCGTAGGATTTGAGCATCCCCCGGCTCACCCACCTTTACGTTTCCCACCTCTGTTGTAGATAGTTGTCTTGTCTCACAGTTGGCACCACAGAATATAGTTTTTCGTTAAATTTGATATCACTATAAGTGCCGCTAACTGCGAAGTAATCAACAGCGTATTTTGATAGCTTGCTATTTTAACACCAAAAGTAATGTTTTTATCAACCTAAAATTGCCGTTCATGCATATAATAACTATCTCTGATTACCAAAAAAGGGAAACTTGCGAAACAA
The DNA here is from genome assembly GCA_038373865.1 of Uloborus plumipes. NCBI lineage: Eukaryota > Metazoa > Arthropoda > Arachnida > Araneae > Uloboridae > Uloborus > Uloborus plumipes. The sequence continues at coordinate 7,474 of JAXGGA010002334.1, read as the reverse complement.
GAAAGAACTGAAGCATTACTATCTCTACTAAACCAGCTTTAGTGTATCAATAAATATTATTCGACTGAATACCAGTTGCATTCATAACATATAGCTAATGTATTAGTAAAAGAACTTATGAGATCTATAATTAAAGCGGTTATTTTACTCGATGACAGGTCACTGTGACCAATCAAAAATTTACCTGTGTTTGCAAATTTGGTCTGACCATTGGAAAAATTTGGAGATACATTTGCGAAATTGCAAAAAAAAAAAAAAAAAAAGAAACATATATGTATACAATATAATATATAAAGATGCTTTTCTCATATTTCATCATTTTATGAAATTCGGAGTATCAGTCGGCAAATTGAAAATTCCCCTTCCCCAAAATTTAAATCCCCCCTTTTCATATTCTTAACCTCTTCTGAATCATATACAGGGCTTCTCAATGGGAGGTTACAGCTACCTCCCAAAAAATTCCGCGTTCGGTACATTTTGTCTGATCATACAACACAAATTTGAAGATATTGCAATTTTTAAATGCTCAAATGTCCTTTTTCTTAAATGTACATATATGTGTACACCCGCATTTTATCATTCGGCAAAAATTTGAAATTCCATTCTGCAAATTAACAATTTCAGCAATCGTAAAGTTTAAGTTCATCGCTCCCGTTATCGAGAATTAAAAGAACTAACATTCGTTTCATGAAAGTCTTTCTGGAAGAACGCCAGGGACTACATTGTTCAGTAAAATTAGGAGTGCACGCCAAAAAGTGAAGAAACTGTTCTATGTAGCCTCAAAAGAGAATGAAATAAAAAATTTAGGGGAATAGGGGGCAAAGTGAAATAGAGTTAAGATAACTTTCCAATTTCAAAATTCACAAATTGTAACTTTGTTCTGAAAATAACTGTGCATAGAGAAGGAATAATGTATTTTATCATACAACTATCATCGAAAGATTATTTTGCATTTTTGGTAGTTATTTCGGACCTTTAAAAAAAAGATGGAAATTTTTCAACACGAAAATACACGTAGTCCTGTAAACGAAGGTCAAAATTAGGGCGAAAAAAACATGTAGCTGTAATCAATCTACAGTTTCGAGAGTGCTTAAATTTGAACGTAAAACTAGCGAGGTTCAAAGAAGAGCTGTATCAAGAAGAAAGAGGGTAACCACAAAGTCTTAGGGTCGATATTTGAAACCGATGTATCTCAATAATTGTCATACAAGTGCTCCTGATTTAAAAAATCAATTTGAGAATACAGGTGGTGTTAGTATAAGCGGGCGAACTGTACAGAGATGGCTTGTAAAATGTGGTCTGTTTGCCCATCGGGAGAAGAAAAAACCATTATTTACAAAAAAAGGAAGCAGAAGTGACTTTCATGGGCAAAATAACATGTTTCATGGACAATGAATTAATGGAACTCAGTAATTTTTTCTGGTGAATCAAAATTCAACCTACATGTATCTGATGGTTAGCGATATGCTCGGCGATGAAAGAACGAAGCATTTCATATAGATTGCATATCACCTAATGTGAAATTCTCAGTGGGCCAAATGGTTTAGGGAAACATATCAAGCAAAGGAATTGGACGCCTAAAAGGATAAGAAATTGCATTGTTTAAGATGACTTTTCACCCTGTCATACAGCGAAATCGGTAAGTGGGATTTAATTTTTTCCGTACGATTTTATGCCTCAATTACATATTTTCATACAAACAACAGAACTGATATTTAAACATATTTATTTTATTTAGGTACAGATCTATCTAAAAACATGCGGTATTAAAGTTTTGAACTGACCTTGGAACAGTCTCGACCTTAATCCTATTGAAAGTTGTCACATAATGGGTACAAAAATTGCGGAACAGAAGCCATCTACTAAGTTTACACTCCAGAAAAGTATTATTAGGGTTTAGTACCATGAATTTGGCCACTCAACGTTTGATATTATCTATGCCGGATTGCTGTAAGTCTGTAATCGTGCTCCGTGGAGGATCCCAACAAAGTATTGATGTGATCTTCTGCATAATAATCCAAACTTACAACCTATAATATGGCAGCTGCTAGTATGCAAACTTGACATTATCCAAAGTATTTTGTGCTTCCGTTATTTCGTTCCACGTTTTGGTTTCATACAGCCTTTTTTACATTTTTCCATTTTTTAGAGATAAAAGTATTATTTACTGATTCATCCTTACTATAATTATTTCCCATCAAGTCCAATACTTCATTCTATTATAAGAGCATCATATTTACACCAAACATATAACTAAAACACACTTTTTGCAGTTTTCCACTTTTTGACGGGTGATGCAGTTTTTTTGTCCGCCACTGTATTTTCATTGTTTACAAATAGAAACTGGAAACAGATAAACATTTTAAATCATTGAATTTTATTTTCTCCAACAATGACATCGGTTCCCAATCGCATGAATAAAAACTTAGCCACATTTGCTAAAAAACGCTATAATTCAAAATCTATATAACATAGAAATTGCAATCACATTCTATCAAATTTTCTAAAATTTTCTCTCTCTTTTGGTACTGTTGTTTTTAATTTTCAAGTATGTTTTCACTTCATAAATCGCGGGAAAAGTTTTAAAGGTTTTTAATTAATATCTTCGTTAATAAGTGTCATCCGAAGACGTGACCTAGCTAAGAACAATCCTAATCAACTGTCCTTTCAAAGAAAGAAAGTTTTTTTTTCAAAATCTTTACATCCGTACATTTGTATGGGCGCTAGATTGACACAGACAGATACGCAAGTACACATATCAGTACACTCTTAAAAAAATGTCCTGAAATAACGGAAAAATATACGGCAGCTGAGTTGCCGGAGTTTTTCCGTTTCGTTAATTATATTTCCGTGATTTTGAAAAAGCTCCGCTCGTCATTTTTCCGTTCGTCATTTTTTCGTTTCTAAATTCTCCGTTCTTCATTTTTTCGGTTCCTATTATCCCCGCTTATACGCTATAGGCTTACACCTATACGCTTATACATATATATATATATATATATATATATATATATATATATATATATATATATATATATATATATATATATATATATATATATATATATATATATATATAACAATGAAATAACATAAAAGTGACAAGAATGTTGCTTGTCGACAGAAAAAGACGGGTATGGTATTTGAGCAAAATATGGGGAAATGAGAAACAGAAAAATAGAGTGACGAAAAAAGGAACGTAAACTAGCTCATCGGAAAATTATACTTCATTTACGTTCTTCATTTTTTCGGTTCCTATTATCCCCGCTTACACCTATACGCTTATACATATATATATATATATATATATATATATATATATTTATATATATATATACAATGAATATATAACAATGAAATAACTATACTTCATTTACGTTCTTCATTTTTTCGGTTCCTATTATCCCCAACAATTATACAATCTATATATATAAAAGAAAGTCGTGTTAGTTACACTATTTATAACTCAAGAACGGCTGCACCGATATAACTAAAACTTGATGGGTAGGTAGCTTAGAGCCAGGAGACGGACATAGGCTATAATTTATGTGTGTCAGTTACATAAATAGAAAAACTGTCTTTTTGACTAAGCCTTTTTACTAAGCCTTTTTTGACACCTCAATGGCTGAGCGACATAAAACACACGTTCTGGCAGCTTCCTGTGCGCAGTAAACAGGTTGTAAGTTAGCGGTGCGTTGAGTGTTATTTGACCTTTTTGTGAAGTAAATTATAAACAAACGTGTTATTTCCCTTGAAATTTATATGTGATAATCTGTCAGAAATGATTGTCACTTAAGAGTTTTTACGCCTCTGAGGCTGAGAGGTAGAAAGCGCTTGGTGGGATGGCTCCTGCACTGCAGTTAAAGAGGTTGTTCTTCTCACTACTAGTCTATCTTCTATATATATAAAAGAAAGTCGTGTTAGTTACACTATTTATAACTCAAGAACGGCTGCACCGATATAACTAAAAATTGTTGGGTAGGTAGCTTAGAGCCAGGAGACGGACATAGGCTATATTTTATGTGTGTCAGTTACATAAATAGAAAAACTGTCTTTTTGACTAAGCCTTTTTACGAAGCCTTTTTTGACACCTCCATGGCTGAGCGATATAAAGCACACGTTCTGGCAGGTTCCGGAACGCAGTAAACAGGTTGTAAGTCAACGGTGCGTTGAGTATTATTTGACTTTTTCGTGAAATAAATTATAAACAAACGCGTTACTTCCCTTGAAATTTATGTGTGATAAGCTGTCAGAAACGATTGCTCATTCCTAGGATCTCGATGATCCCAACCGATATGCCGTTTGAATTTAAAAGACTTCAATTTCCGATCCGTCTTGCATTTGTTATGACCTTTAACAAATCACAAGGCCAATCCTTAAAAGTTTGTGGTTTGAATCTAGAACATCACTGTTTTTCCCATGGTCAATTATATGTGGCATGTTTACGGGTCGGAAGACCATCTGCGTTGTTTGTTTTTGCGCCTGATAATAAAACAAAAAATGTTGTGCATCACAAGGTACTTAAGTGAAGAGCAACCTATGTATTAAAATACAGAAACAATAATGAATGATTAATGTAGGTACTTAATTTTTTTTGTATTTTCTAATAATAAAAACTTAATAAATTCAAAATTTTTTTTATTTATTGCCTTTAAGGCGGAACAGAGTTCGCCGAGTCAGCTAGTGAATATATAACAATGAAATAACATTTATACAATGAATATAACACAATTATACAATGAATATATAACAATGAAATAACATAAACTAGCTCATCGGAAAATTATACTTCATTTACGTTCTTCATTTTTTCGGTTCCTATTATCCCCGCTTACGCCTATACGCTTATATATATATATATATATATATATATATATATCAGGCACGTGCCGTCAATGAATGCCTAGGGTAGGCAGATGCGAAGATTTGTGGAATAATATAGATCTTTGAAAACGCATAAAATGTAAAAAGCAATAAAATAAGATATGAAAGATGTTTACTTACAACACAAATCATATACATATATGCAGGAATATTCACCTGCATATATGTATATAATTTATATATCTCATTTCCATTTTGGATACAGTTTCAACTTAATCCTACGAAAAAGCGAGGTACAAAAAAACCTACAACAGTTGAAAATTACTGTATTTGATAAAAAAGAAAACACGACAATGGAGATAGCAAACTGAACAGTGGCGTATATAGGATTTTATTTCGGAGGGGGCCCATATAATCAAGCTTAGCCCCCCCCCCCCCCAACTTTCTTTTTTTTTTTTCGCTATTACTGTAAGACAGGTAGAAATTTTCAAATTGAATTAAAATATTGTAATTTTGGAAAAGATAGAAAATTACGAAGTTTTAGATTCCCTCCAAAACTTTTTTCAAAATTGAAATTATTTATGCTACCTTTGATGACGTTGGAGGATCAAGACTCCTCTGGGAAACTTACTGAAACTTAAATTCTAAACACGCAATTTCAGGCTATCTTTAGTGACGTTAAAGGAATTGAGAAGACTCGGGGCATCTCTCCTGAAATATTTTGACACTGAAGCACAACTCAGGATATATTTCTTCATGATAGAGTAAAAGAAAAGATGAGTTTTTTTTTTTTTTGAACTGAAGTCTCATTTAAGTTATCTTTGGGAAGTAAAAGTTCAAAGACCCTCCCCTGAAAGATTTTCGATACATAGATGCGCAATTTCGCGTTCTCTTTGGAGACGTTAAGAGACAAAAAGTGGTTAGGGATCTCCCTCCGAAAATTTTCAAAATTGAAACCTTAAGCCATCTTTACTTTAGACCATCTTTGGTAGTAAGGTTAGCAAGGACTCTCTCCCAAAATGTTTTAAAAACATTTTTATTTAGGTTATCTTTAATACCGTCAAGAGAAGAGGCAGGATTCGGGCGCTGTGCCCCGAAATTTTGCGGCATTGAAGCTTCAAGAATGCAATTTTAAGCTCTATTTTTTGAAACTGAAGGTTCAAAATTTTACTTTTAGCAGAGGTACCCATTACCCCAAAGAGAAAAAACTTATCACCCAACAATTCCACGAAGATCCCTCTAAAAACGACAGCCACACGTGAAATAAAAAGAAAACAAAAACTTATAAAAACGCCCCTTAAAAATAATTCAATAGCGCCGCTTACGCAATGATTCTTGATAGGAACAACTGCTTTTAGGCTTTGTCTGACAACACAATTAGGATAATAAAAGGATTTAGGGATTCTTCCGGAAAATTTATGGCATAGAGACTAATTTGGGAGCTCTCTCTTTTCTAAAAACACATTTTAGAGCTAAAGACTATAGAAAAGTAAGGGGGGATATCAAGTATCACAAACTGTTTGAATTTTAAATCTCTAAAATGCCATTTGAGGCAATGTTTGACCAAGGTATTGAAGAAGAAGCGGGAAAAGAACTCTCTTCCGAAAATTTTTGGATATTGAAGTCTTGAAACTGCAATTAAATTACACGTTGTAAAAGCGAAATTTTAAGATCTCTTTGGACTCTTTAAGGGGGGTCATGAGCCTTCTTTGAATTCATGCTTGGCGGACATACGGGCCTCGACTTCCTACCATAAACCCGCCACTGAGAGGCACTCTATTCTTTAATTTCACCACTGGTAAAGAGATTGAAAATTACGTGCCCCTTCTAGCTCGGCCGGCTTGGACTTCTACCTCTTTTCGATTTTTTTTTTTTTTTTTTTTTTTTTTTGTTCAGCTGAAAGCTTGGAAATTATTTGTGAAAAAACTAAAACCGAAAATGATTGCACTTTATTTTAAATTTCTTGCTGGGAGGAATACTTACACTTTATTTTAAATTTCTTGCCGGGAGGAATGATTACACTTTATTTTAAATTTATTGAGTGTAGCATTATTTTAAAGACTCTTATTTCCTGACTGACTAGAAAAAAAGTGGGAATGAGAAGAAAGAGAGAAACGTAATTTGCTGACTAATAATCTACATGTGTTGAATATTTTTCATTTAAAGATTTCTATTCAAAATGATTAGGATTTTTTCTATGCGTTTTCTAATTGAAATATCTTCATTTTCCCAAGACACGTTCTTTTTTCTCTTGAGTAAAGCGCAAGGGCTCCCTGACCCTCTTGGGTTGCACCAATGCCTGGTGCCATCTAACGAATTATTATTAGAAATAATTATTTATTTATTTATGTATTTCAAGCTAAAATTATGTAAGTAATTTAAGAGTAAACTTAAACCGAATAATAATAACAATCTTTATTAAAAAAAAAGAAACTAATTTTTTTTTCAGGTGGGGGGAGGGGTATAGGAGGAAAAGACCCTCTGGGGCCCTACCTCCCTTACACCTTTGAAAACAATGTTAATAGAGAGTGGGCTTTTTTCTTAAGGATTTTTTTTTTTGGAGCAAACACGAACCGAACACCTACTTTTGAAAAAATCTTTCTCGATTTCGGGGGGGGGGGCCAGGCCCCTCGCCCCCCCCCTTAAATAC